>OMNN01026160.1:11585-22475 GCA_900302755.1 Chromis chromis
GTGTTACTGGAAAATGGTGGTTGTACATACTGTAGATATTTTACCACTTACATTAAGTTTCCCAGTGGAACATCCCAGTGCATGTCTGAGATAAGTAGGTCAAAAGTTGAAAATCAAATTCTTTCTGGCTCTGATAAATGATGTAATTTTGATGACTTTTTAAAGACATGTCTTTTTGGGGGAGCTTCAGAGGGTTAAAGTAAAGCTAAAAGTACTGTGATCTAAATCCTTGGAAGGAAAACATTCATCCACTGCAATATAAAATAAAGCATTTGCACACTACAAGGGAAAAAAGGGACAGTTTGACTGAGTAGTACGGGTAGCACTGACCTACATGAAGTCTGCTGTATTTAGGCTTTGGGTTTTCCGCTACATGCTGTGAGATTCAGATGAAAGTCATCATCCTGTCGCCATGGCAATCTGTGTTGTCTCTAAACATGCTTGAAACTTGGCTTGATGACCCACTCTGACAGTATAATACATTGGCCCAAGTCCTCTAGAAAATTACTTATCGGACCAGAAAACGTTGGGGTTGCTTTATCGTTACAGCTCCTGAATTTATATCTGTTTGTTTTTTTTCAACCCAGTCAATCCTGAGAGATGATAATGAATAATCGGCAGCTGTAAACCGAAATAGCTTTGTATGTCATCTCGTGTTATTCACACTCCCACTCGGTGAAGATGAAAAAAGCGTGTTCTCATGTGCGTTTTCTTGTGGAGAACTGATAGCACTCATATCAAGGTCATTTACAGTAGATGAAAAGACTTAAGCAAATATGACACGGAATGATTATAGTCATTTTTCACCAGCTATAAATGATGCAGCTCGAGGGTGTACATGACTGAAACATTATAGATTAAGGTCTGGATTCCTTCTTTCTCATGTTTAGAGGTAGTAATTAGTCTTAGGCCAAAAAACAATGTTCCTACTTTAATTGATGGGTATGCTGACACAACAACGTGGTTGGATAAACTGTATGCCACTGCTGCCTCAATTGTACAATGATTAATATTGTCTGCTGGATTAAAATAACATTGCTGTATAAAATATTTAGTATATGAAGTGTATCCTAAAGCCAAACAAAATGTGATTTTTCATAAAATGAGGTCTAAATGTAATTGCTCAGTTTCATGCATTAAAACGAAAGAAGAAGTTGGTAATTGATTGTGGAATGAAGATTTACAGAAATAACCCTCCAAGCAGTACTCAGGCAGAGCACAGCTACAATTAGTAACAAAGTAATGTGCATCTGACCTCATGGGATATACATGAGACATCAAAGTTTTATTCAGCCGTTTAATGTTATAACAAACATTTGTTATTAACAGTGTTCCAGCTGTAGCCTGAGGGGATACTCCAGAGAGTGTTCTGATTTGATCTCTGTTTATTTCCTCACAAATAGATGAAGACTTTAGGAAAATCAGGAGTGGCTGCTCATGCACATGTTTCAGTCATAAGATTCTTTGTTAGCTTGAACACACAGATGCGGCGTAAATGGTGAGATCACATCTCCGTGTACACCGCCTGACTTAGGTTGTGGTGCATCCAGCACAAAACCAACTCCCAACCCCTAAGCAGGAGATGAGGTTAGCAACTGCATCTGTGCCCCAGGCTTTTGGATCACTTTGAAATCACTCTGCTGGAAAGCTTAATATTAATGAGCAGTCCCAGTGTTGGCAGCAGCTGCTTCCACTGCAGCAGTGTAATTGTGACTTGAACAAGTGGGCTAATAGGAAATAGTAGTAGCTGATCAAATCTTTTCACCTGATATCATGACCTTTTCTCTTTACAGGGTTTGATGTGCCTCATGCTGTAACAGCTATGAGCTAATGCTTACCTCGGGGCAGCAGTGTTACAGATAATACTTTCAGGGCAATGGCAACACCAGCGATCTTAGAGTTAACTAGTGTTCAAATGGCACCCAGGATGTTATAGCTCTCCATATTTTGTAGCTGCACACTTCATTGGATTGGCCATGAGCGCTGCTCTACTAGAAGGACTCACTTGTGTTTGTATCTTGAATTTAGAGGGACTTTTTATGGTTGCAAACCAGGGGTTGCAAGTAGACTGGATGATGTATAGTGAGACACAGACAGAGTTGGTGTGAGATGTAACAATAGGAAGAAAAGCAGGATAGGCATGTAGGAATTGTTGGTGCTGCCATTATTTTCTGCTGAGCTTTCCTTTTCTATCGATATGTGCTCCCATTTGCATCAACAGATGGTTCAGTACAATGCTCTTATGCCCATTTCCAAAAAGGTAGATGGCTCTGCCCCACTCTCAGTCAGCTCAACATACATAAAGTGCTAAACTGTTCCAGCAATATCTTTTAGCTGGCATACCGACTGCACTCAATGTTTTTGAAGGTATTTTCTTGGAGTTAGTGCCAAAGTCTATCAGGTGTCAGAGAAAACAAAAGCCAGCATTTTTTTTTCTCAGCATTGTTGCAGACAATAGGCCACCATCTAGGTAAGTAGGAAAGCAGAGATATGGTCCCTGCCTTTCTAAACACCCACACACTTCCATAGACCTCTCAAAGTCCTTCAAGAGGGCTTTCAGGGTCATCTCCTAGTGACATCTTTATCATAGAAAGCCGGGAATGACAGAAAGATGATTTCACAGGATGTGCACAGGTTATGGTGCATATCCACTTGTTATAATGACTGATCTCTTATGAGGAAACCTTTCTTAGGAAATGGAAACTGACACAAAAGCACTCATGTTTTGCTAAATAAGGTCAGACTAGCTAGCGTTCCATGGCATTTTTCCACAATCAGAATAATTTTCTCACCCACGATAGGTTCACTCCAGTGTTTACTGTATTGACTCTGCACATGCACTTTTCACATAAAGCGTCGGTGAATGAGGAACTTGCTATTTAAGGTCCACAACAATAGCTTAACGAGTTGCTGTGTGCTGTGTAAGTAACTACGCTGCTCAAACAATAGAGAGTAATGGGACCACTGATCCTGCGGCCTTAAATTGGCCCTGCAGTTCAGAAGCCCACATTTACTGTACAAACAAACATAGGCTTAAGGGAAAGCTTATCCTTCTAGCTTGAAACGATTGCTCAGTAGCTCGGAAGCTGTATCTTATAAACAAGCAAAGAACGGGGCTTGCAACAGCCCACTCATGTTATACCTGTTATACAATAATTAACATTACTCCTGCAGGTCAATGTAAAACAGTGGTATAATGTCAGGAGTTACTAACTTGGAATTTTTCTAAGGATATTTAAAATTAAGAGTGGGTGTCAGAATGTATTGTATGTGTGTGGAAGGCCTTAGTGAATTGTGAAGCAAAATAAAATATACTGTGTTTTATTATTTAGCATCCATAGGGCGAATGGGCGGGCTATCTATCTATCTATCTATCTATCTATCTATCTATCTATCTATCCACTCACCACCTTTGGAAGCATTTTCTTCTTTTCAACATTGAATCATGGCAAGAATTTTCAATTTTCTACAGAATAATGTCATTTAATTAAAAAATTTAAAACGTAAAATCAATGATTGTATAAGTATTCACCCCCTTTAAAGTGACTCACCTAATTTAACACAGGTGCACCCAATTGCTGCTTTAAGTCACACAATTCGTGAAATAGAGATCCTCTTATTGCAGTGAAGCAGTCTCAAGTGACTGTAGTATAAAGACACCTGTATCGGGAAGGTCCACTCACTTGTGAATCTGTATTGCTAGCTATAATTATAAAATTAAGACAAAAGAACACTCCAAGCAGCTCTGTTAAAAGGTTGAGATGATTGTTGTCTGATGAGACCAAATATTTTGGCCAACAGACTAGATGCCAAACACTGCACATCATCACAAACACATCATCCACACCATGAAGCATGGTGGTGGCAACATCATAATGTGAAGATGCTTTTCTACCGCCCTGGAAGGACTGTAAAGGTAGAGGGTAAAATGAATGCAGCAGGGAAGTCTTAGAGGACAACCTGATAAGAGAACAAGAGAACTGGAACTTAAGAGAAGATTTGTTTTCCAGCAAGATTATGATCCAAAGCATACAGCCAAAGTTACATAGAAATGGTTTAAAGACAACAATGTGAATGTTCTGCAGTGGCCAAGTCAGAGCCCAGACTTCAATCCAATGGAGAATTTGTGGTTGGACTTGAAAAGGGCTGTTTACTCATGATCCCCATGCAACCTCACAGAGCTTTTGCAAAGAAGAATAGGATAAAATTGCAGTGTCCAGAAGTGCAAGGATGATTTAGACACAGAGGCTAAATGCTGTATTTACAGCCAGAGGTGCATCTACTCAGTACTTACTTGAAGAGGGTATACTTATGCAATCACTTATTTTATGTTTTATATTTTTAATTAACTGACCGTACTTTGTAAAAACTTGTTTTCACTTCGACATGAAAGTTATTTTTGTAAATTCTTGTCAAAAAAGTAAAATTAAATTGATCATGATTAAATGGTAAAAAGCAAATACTTTTTATAGACTCACTATCTGTATGTCTGTCTGTCTATCTACTGTACCTATTCATATATTTCAAAATACTGTCAGTACTTGAATTAGCAAAAACTGTCAAAAATCCAAACCTCACATTTTCTGGAATTTGCAGTAGCAGCATTGTTGAATGAACTGTAATGTCAAGAATGATTTAGTTTTATGTGCCATATGATGTTTACCAAGAAAGATACATTGCTTGGGTTGCTTGTAAACAGTTATGTTGCTAACATGTGGAATTAAAAGAAACAACGACACAGACAGAAAACAACTATAGTTAATCAACCTCTGCTTGCTTCTGAACAGTTGGGAAAATTATTTCCTTTCTCTTTACATCATCCAACTGATATTCATTGGACTGCGGGTGTGCAATTAGATGTTTAGCTAAGCCTGACACATTATACTGGCATTTTAAAATGTCACTGTGGAATAAAGGATAAAGCTGGCTTTATTCTATAGTTTTAAGCAAATTTCACTCAAAGATGAGTAAATTGTGCCTTAGTTCAGCCATGAATTTGTTGTCACACTGTGACCCTGGTGTGTTTTTCTGGATGTACTGAACAGTTTAATGAGCTTTTTTAGACTTTGTCACAGACAGACTTGTCAGTTAGATCACTTTATTGCTGATTTTAATCTTTCCACTGGATTTGTTAACAAGAAGAATATAGAATATCACCAGACTTATCCTTTAATGTGTAAAACATACAGAATCATGTGTTCTCTCATTGACAGTACATTCGTTCATCAGAATTTACGGGGTTTTGTAGCATATGTTGATAGCTCCACAAATGGTCTGTTCAAGTTGGTTTTAGTGATAGTGAAATCTTTGTCAAACCGTACTGCACTGTCTATTTCTGCTCATGTTAGTCTTTAGATTCACCTACCAAACTTATTCTATTTCAACATTTGAATGTAGCTAGAAGTTAAGTGAAAGTTGAGCCTGATGACAGGAGGAATTATCTAACATGTTTCTCTTCCCCTCTCAGGGCAGGCGGAGTCAGTGGCCACCTTTAAAGGCAATGAGTTCTTCAGCTACAACCTGTCCCAGACTCCCATTCAGAGTAGTTTGGATGAGATCACGCTGTCCTTCCGCACCCTGCAGAGGAACGGCCTGCTGCTTCACACGGGGAAGTCAGCTGACTATGTCAACCTGTCCCTGAGGAACGGGGCTCTGTGGTTGGTCATCAACCTGGGCTCTGGTGCTTTTGAAGCCCTGGTGGAGCCTGCCAGTGGGAAGTTTAATGACAATGTCTGGCATGATGTGCGAGTGACACGCAACCTCCGTCAGGTGTGTATACATCCATTACCTGTGATTTCCATGCTTTCTGCGTGCAAGACTCTTTTTGCAAAATGTGATTTTATGTGGCCTGTCATCATGTTTGCTGTTATGTCAGTGGCTGACAGAAGGGATTTTAAATCAACATACAACATTGCCGCCTTATACTGTAATTGACAGTTTACTTAATAACAACACTTTAATTGTCTTTAACATTTGGATCAGATTCTAATGAGATCCAGGTTGTTGTAAGGAGCGATGTCGGTGGCCTTGCGAGGCATGAGGAGGACAAACATCATGCCATCATGCGAAAAAAATGTTCTTGAAAACTGAAGTTGTTTATCTGCATTTTTTAAACAAACAGCACATCTCCATAAGTAAGAAAAAATAAATAAAAATAGCAAGAGAAAAAATACTTACAAGAAAACTTTCACAACTGCATTCAATAGTCAGGAGTGCTGCATTGTGCTGCCTTCTGAACAAACCAGTCCCTCTTCTCTCCCATTACACTCACATTTATAGGGCAGGGGGCTTGTCTTCCCAGTTTAAACTGGCCAATCAAGACACAGCCACAATCCCGTCATATTTGAGATCCCGCCTACTTAGTGAACCAATAACAGAGCTGCTGTAGAGGCGTGCCTCCTTTTTAACCTCCAGGACAAGATGGCCTCTGCAGGGAAGAAACTCAGGTGATGACTTCTGCAAACTTAATGTCTTTTTAACAGGCAGCTCGCTTTATAATCAGACAAGTAAACTTAATATTAAAAAGTACAAGTTTCTCTGTAGCTACTAGACTAAATAAAGTAAACAGAAAAACAAAATGGATGTGTCGTTCATGTCCACCTCTCTACACAAAAGGTCTGCATGTGGTCAGGTAGGGAGCTCATGCTTTCTAACACAGGTAATACCAATGCAATGCTAACCAGGCTTAGGCACTATTGTCCACTGGCAGGGTAAACTGACAGGAAACAAATACTGTGTTGGATTCTGTTGAATGTTTAATATTTCCGTTCCCACTTTCCACATTCTGATATTACAAGCTCATATCAGGTCATTGCCCCCTTTCTCGTGAAATAGATTGCTTTGGTGGAATTCACAGAGTCTTTTCATAATTCAGCAACTTAATTTTTTTTCTGCACCCACAAGATTGCTGCAAAGGCTTTTTTTTTTTTACCCTATTGAAAGACGGAGTCAACTCATATAGTATTATCCATCATATTAATTTATCCTGCAGTAGTGATAACATCTCAGGAGTCTGTTCATTTTTCTACTTACAGAACAGATTTTCACATTTTGATAAACTCCTCTTGAACAAAAAGCCAGAAACTATTTTTTTTTTAGTTGCTGGAGCCACTGATTCAACATTGCAGCAGTATCAGGGAGGTCATGCAAGGAAAAAAAAAAGCAGACCTTATATAATGAATACAGCCAATGCATGTGTCCAACATTGTACTGCTGTGCCTACTGTACGCCAACCAAGTACAGCTCGGCCCTAAGGTTTCATATCATTAACATTGTCTGGACAAGGCACTGAATTCCCAAACTAATTTACTGCCAGGATGTGTCTGGTACATTAAATGTTTCCCTGCTGGCATTCGTCTCTGACCGCAGTCATTCTGCAATTAGTGCCACTTTCTTACAGCTGCACTTTTTCTTATGTTAACATTAAAAAAATTGTGAATAAGTGGCATGTAAAGTGATCGGTCACAGTGACAAACCCACATGTAATTACCCCTATAGAGAGCTCTGGCACACACATTTACTACGCGGCTCAGTGTTATCAGTCCCGTTTCCGGTTAACAGCAGCTAACAAGCAGCAACAAGCTCTGATAATGTCGACCTCCTGCTGAGAAACAAACTGCAGGCAGCCTACCACACAGTAAAGAGACCTAAGGATGCAGGAGATGGTGCAGACTATAGAGAGAGTAAATATGACTTAGGACTTACACTTGTCAGGTGAGCAAATGACAAATTTAAACTCTGAGGGCTAATGTTTTTCTTTCTTGGGGGGGGGGGACTGTTTTTTGCAACACTTTCACACAGTCATTTTACACTGGAGTTGCCAGAAAAATTCATGCAACTACTCTAATTTTTGGCCACTTAGGTTCAACTTAAACAAGATGCAACATTCATATATCACCTGTTAATATGGCAAACGGTTGCTTTTTCACACATCAACCTATAGAAATTATAATCAATATTATTCTCCCTTATAGCTCCGTTTAGGGATCTTTAATTGCTAGTTATGCTCTGTTCTCTAGCGGCTGCAGTCGTCAGTAGTATCACTTGCAGAAAACTGTTCTCAGATTCTTTTTGTGAGCGCAGCTTATGTGTTCCGTTTTCCTCACATACACCTGATGATGCTGTTAATGTAGCTTTGTTAATTAGAGCATTATCTCGACTAGCTGTTGGCATGTTTTCTGGCCAACTTTGCACGTATTAGGAAAGTGTGTAGTGTATATGTTGCGGCATGCAATTTGCAACATCGTCAACTCGAGCAGGGATCTTTTTTAGCTGATGTTAAATGCATTTTTACATACTTAAAAATGCGTTTATATCTGCAGAAGACACAAAAACTGTGTCCACCATCATATATCTCCACCTCGACACTGAAAACGTAAGAAAATCAAGCTTCTGAAAGCAAAAAGCCTTTTTTTTGTGCCACATGAAGTGAGTTTGTAAATTTACTTGAAGCATAACTAAATATATTCTCCACAATGAGCTTTGCACATGCAATGCATTTAAATGTCAGATTTCTTTGCTAAGGCAGAATTCTTTTTGTATCTAACCATCTCATCATCGCCAATATATTCTGATCCTGTCACACTAACCTGCATACAAACTTGCATCCTCCTCCACGTCTATTTCCTCCCCTTGGCTTCCAGAGGAGCGGCAATCCAATGCTTACAACGTCACTTATGCTTTCAGGCATGCATTTGATCCCTGTGTAAATTGCTTTCCCCTCAGATAAGTTACCTCACTGACATGTAGATAGGGGGAAATGTAACTCCCAAGAGAGTGCTGGTGGAAACATTTTATTAGATCCGGTGATGCTTTTCAAGCTAGAATTCCTCCTATTGCAATCTCCCTCTCCATCTGTCTTTTCTTTCACTGTCATGGGCGAACTGATTAGTGCTCATTCTTTCTCCTTATTAATGACATATCAACCAATTTATTAGCCTGCCAGTACAGACAACACATGCACACACATTATCTGTTGTTCTTTCTAAACGGCGCGTAATTCTCTTGAGCATTCTTGAGTTACACAGACAGTCATAAATATATTTTAGCCTGCAATTAGCTCTGTGTAGAAATATCTGTAGAGATTATGATGAATGATCAGCCACAAATTGTACCATCTACAACTACAGACTGAATATTATCCTACAGGGTGCTTCTAATTTATGACCTATATTCAGTGATTACATGTAAATGCATTGATCCTTTTCCTCAGGATAAGGCGTAGCACCATATTAGAGACTGGCCACCTTTTTGTAGACATAGCTGAGTGGAAGAAAAACCAGAATCAGCCAGTTTCCAGACGTGAAAGCATGTTTTTTCTGAAGTTTTTCGATGTGCAGTATCATCAGCCCACAGTTGAGCCTTCCCATTGTCCAGTGTCCAAGCAGGAGATACTGAAGGCTTCACTACTAAATAGGCGGAAATCAATATCTGTCAGTAGCAGCGAATGGAGAGGCAGGACCTTGTTTTATAGACCTGACACCTGAACACACCATGTCAGGTCATTCTTTTGTCTCTTGTCCTCTTGCTTTTGAACACCGGTGATATTCACAAAAGAGGCACAGCAGATATCACAACATTAGCCGATTTCTCGAGATGCGGTGTGAAGTCACAGGCTTTTCCTGGCATTGATTTAAACCCCTGAAAATCATCGAAATCACACATTTAGATTATTTTTTTCATTTAATGAATCCCTTCAAAATGGCTTAGGTGTTACTCTACACCTTTGCCTCCTTTAGTCCGTGTGGATCTGTGAATATGCAAATTGGTCCGGGCCTCTCTTTCCACCCACCCCTCCGCCACTCACCTGCAGCTTGAGCAAACCTACTCACCTTCAACTCTCCTCAAACACTGTAAAATTACTCTACATAACACAATGGCAAGTTGTAATGCTGGAGTAATTTAGCCAGACGTGTTTGAACTGGGAACTGACTGCAGCAGCACAGTGATATGGGTGGATACTGTCCTCTGGAAGTGGCCTCTGAGTTGTTTCTAGGGTCCAGTCTAAGAGCCATTGCCAGGCTACTTTTAGCTACTGTGGCTCCAGGATGTAGAGCAGCCTGCCAGAGGACCTCAGTGCCTTTGTCACGGCTTTGTCATTTGTTTTTTTTTCTTCTTCTCCATGTGTCTCCTGCATTTTGTATGTGTATTCCATGTCTCTCTTTTCAATTACTTCCCACCTGCTTATTGTTCCTGTCCATGTGACCATCTTATTGTTTTCACCTGTGTTTGCTTCCCATGTGTGTGCCATCCATGTGCTCCGCCCGTCTGTGTTCCCAGCCACAATTCTTTGCCCGTGTTCCTTGTATCATGTCTTCAGTGTCCGCGGTTTGTACCTTGTTTAATTAAAGCCTCTTTGTTTCCAGACCCGGCTCGATCCCGGTGTCTTTCGTTTGCCAACTCGGATTATTGTTAGCCTTTGCCTGCTCCCCGTGTTTTTGTTTGTTCCCTTGGACGTTGGTTTTGTCGCATCAGCTTTAGTTATTAAATCTCACTGCCTTTTTTTGTGTTGTTGTTGTTTTTTTGTTTTTTTTTAAAGCCTCCTGTGTCCTGGATTTGGGTCGTCTTTTGAAAAACTGAGATGTGCAGAGAATGTCGATATTTAAAGTAAAATTCATCTTTTTTAGCTTGGCTTTTTTGTGTTTATGTCACATGTTATTATATTTTAATTAACTTTAATAAGTAGGGTTTAATTGAAAGCCTCACCCTTCAACTGGTTGGGATTAGTTCCCTTAGGTTTGTTGCATTTGAGACCCTGGATGTCGGAATCATTTTTTCTTTTTAGATTCATCTGTACACTGCAGATCAGAGGCAGGAATGCTCAGCCATAGTGATGACTGCTTATTTTGCTCATTATATGTCTTCTGTATATAAAAAAACAGCAAATGGACA
>OMNN01026160.1:30204-43462 GCA_900302755.1 Chromis chromis
ATAAATTTGTGTTTGTGAAGGCAGGGGAAGCCTTCTGTCTCCTTCTGTTACTGCGTGTCTCTAGTTTTAGCTGTGAAGTATAAAGGGTTCCAAGCTGTGAAATCACCATATGCCAGCATGGATACAGTCACATCAGCTCGCTCTGCCTTTTTATTAGTACAATACAAATGTCTGCCTTATTAGGAGCCCAAGAAAATGCACTTCCTTCTGTTTCTTCTTTCACATATCTATAAATACATTTCCTTTTCTTCTCAGGCAAGGTAGTATGACAACGCAGATTTGTCATTTATAATTTTTCACTTTTCCAGAGCAGAGTTTCCACTTCTGCTCATGAAATCACCTCCTTAGGACTGGCAGTGCAGCTTTTTTTTTAACAGCACTTTTTTTAAAAAAAAACAAGCAGCCCACTTCCTCAATCTCACAGTTTGTTCTTGTTTCTCACTTTGCACAACCCACACACACCTGTTTTCCTTTTCCCTTGCAACAAAAACCTTGTATAAGTACAAGTTGACTCACAGTTAATGCCTGCCCCACAGGCTTCATCTCCGTGAACAGCCAGAGCATCCCCTTTTCCGCGAATGAAGGCAGCGAGATCCTTGACCTAGATGGGGACATGTATCTGGGAGGTTTACCTGAGGATCGCCAGGCCCTGATGCTCCCCCCGGAGGTGTGGACGGCTTGCCTCGGCCTCGGCTACGTGGGCTGCGTCAGGGACCTCTTCATTGATGGACAGAGCCGAAACCTGTGGAGGCTGGCGGAGGTTCAGAGCGCCACAGGTGTCAGCAGCCTCTGCACCAGGGAGACTCATGTCAGGTGTGCCAGGGACACTTGTGCCAACGGTGGACACTGCAAAGAAGGCTGGAACCGCCACATTTGTGACTGCAACAGCACCGGATACCTCGGTCCTAGCTGTGAGAAGGGTAAGAATTTCTAAGAAGAGCAGTTGTGGCTAGGGAGGATGAGTGATTTTAAAAATGCTGTTGCAAAGCTTTTAACACACTCTGGCTGGTATTTTATTTATTAACTTAGGTGTGTATGGGCTAAAAAGTGCTCTCACACAGAGAAACTATGTAGATACAGAGAAAATTCATTATCCCGCCTTAATACTCGGTCCGCCCAAACAATAATAATTTCGTTTGCAATTGCAGTATGATCATACTGTATAATGTTATATCTATTCAAATGAGAACCGTAGCTCTCAACCCCAAATACCTCTCCACGTCTACAGAGCAGTCTGGTGACAATGACGGAAAAATGGAAAATTATGTTGTATTTCATTTAAGCCCCTCAAACGTAAATTGCAGTATTTTCCTACAGAGGAGTGATTCATTAAAAAAATTCCGTATCATGAGGTTGCCAGTGCTATGAGTGTTTCATTAGAAATGCAGTGGTGCTTCGGCAGAGTGATTCGGCCTGAATCACTCTGCATTTACCATGCAGATGGTTTCCACATAGAGAGGCCAAATTACGCAGATCCATTGGCAGCTAATAGTATGAGGGATGTATGAAAATCCCCCTTGTATTGCACTATGATGGGTATAAATCCTTCAGAAATTTGATTGCCACTGCAATCTCGCCACTGTCTTTGTATGCTCCAGGCTTTTTCTGCCATCTGGTGCGACTGATGAAAATTGCAATCTAAAATGATATCATGCAGTACCCAAGATAATCTCGAGCAGAATTCAGGTTTCATTCCGTAAATGCCACTTTGTGTTTCTAATTTAGTGATGTGATTCCCTCTGGGTGTTTGGCGTCTGCTAACGCTTCCTATTCCTGAATCCCTCAGAGGCCACCATGGTGAGCTATGACGGCAGCATGTATCTGAAGGTGCTGCTGCCGAGGACGCTGCACACAGAGGCCGAGGATGTGTCCCTGCGCTTTATGTCCCAGAGGGCCTTTGGGCTGCTGATGGCCACTACCTCTCAGCAGTCAGCGGACACCCTGCGCTTGGAGCTGGACGGAGGCAGAGTCAAACTCACTGTGAACCTGGGTAATGCCGCTGCGGCAAATCTGAGTAGATAATACCACTTGACCTTACAGGATGTGTCACCTAGACAGATATCTCAATATATTTGTTTCGTCTACAACTCTCCCATACTCATCTTCATACACAGTAATTACAGTTGCCTAAAAAAAATGAAAAGCACGTCCCTTGGTTGTTCTGCATGCAGCTGTAATTCATTTGCATTTTTTTCAGAACCCTGTGGTGGTTGTGTCAAATTTATCCAGTGTAGCTGGATTTAAGTGGAAATTAGTGAATTAAATATTGACTGGCCGGTTTAAATAACAGTAATACTATAACATAATGGGAGGTAGTTAGTGGATATCCTTCAGCAATCCTTTTGCCAGCTATACTTTGGGTTGCTTATACCATAAAATGAAAAACTATTACAATAAAAAAAAAAAAAAAACTCAAAATCACATTCTATATTTTCCTTGCTCATACTTCTGTTTGTGTTCTTTTTTAATTCTACCTGACACTAGCTTTACAAAACAGTCACCTAAAAAACAAGACTTTCATGAAAAGCCTTGAAGATCAGTTGATTTTTAGAAAGATCATTTGGAGTCTTTTTTTTCCATTTTGTTCATATGAATAGTTTGATATTTAGGAAATATGCTTATTTGCTTTCTGATTGAGAGAACCTTATATCAATCTCATATAAAGTCATGAAAATGGATGTATTTCCTAAAACATTTGCTTCAAGTCATTTATGATTTGGAAGACTAAAATGACCTCCTTTTTGAAAAATTTGTTTTTTTTATTATTTTTCCCATAATGACAGTTTAGATGAAGACAGAAACATCAAGTGAGAGAAAAACGAGGAAAGATATGCAAAAAACAAGTCTCATATTGTTTATATGATAACCAGGAGACCACTTGTATCCACAGGCGGCACACCTTTATTTTGAAATTGAAGTAGCATTGAAAAGCTTAACTCAATACTGTCTTAGATTTTCTGACAATTTTTTGTTTATTTGAAAGCGTATAGTATAGAAACATGGAAGCAGAGGGGTATGTTTGCAACAAAGGTCAAACGATGGACAGCTGTAGCTAAATGGCACCTTAACAATTTAGCTACTGAGAAGCACAAAATGTGTATTTTTGTGCCCCAGTAAGAGAAAGATCACCATATTGTCCATGGATTACATTAAATATAGCATAAAACGTACCAAGAATATAGTAAGGAAATCAAATTTTCATTTTTAAGGTCATTTTTAAATACAAATTCAGAAAAAACAAGGGGTTTTGTGCCTTTTTAAGCGACTGTATGTGTGTATGTATATTCCGCCTTATCTTTCTGTGTCTCTCTCTCTCTCTCTCTCTCTCTCTCTCTCTCTCTCTCTCTCTGTCTCTCTCTCTCAGTTCATCCTGTGGTCAGGTCCCACCTGACCGTCTCGGCTCTTTCAGCCCTTCAATGGCTTGTCTGCAGTTCAAGGAGAAGGCAGTCAGAGACCTGATCTGTCATTACGCTGAAATATTACCACTTAACTGCTCACACCATAGATATGACCATTGTCGTTCCCTCCCCTCACATTTACTGGCCTGTCCAGTTTAGAGTCACTTCACTGAGCAGGGAGTGTCAGTGATGGACGCACACACACACATATATACTCACACACACACACACTCATATACCCACGTGCACACACACACACCTGCAGCACAAAGTCACTCTGGTCTCTGGCTGTCTGTATCCACTGCTCTGTGATGGTTGACAGCTTGAGAGCACTCCGCAGCCACGTGACTTACACCGATATATTCACATACAGTCAGTGAGATTGCTGTCATTATTTCAGAACATACAAAAAACAAGTGGGTGAATCCATTCTGTTGGCCAAAAATTTGAATGTTTCAGAGGGATTTAGAAGATATTAGCTGTTGCAGATATGAGAAAACGTTGGCGAAGCATCGCATTTGCGCTGCTGCCATTTTTTTCACGGTGTAAGTATCATCGTGGCTGCAGGTTGTGCAAATCGCCGCTTTTCCTCTGCATTAAACTTGGAAAATATAACGCCATCAGTCCTGCAGAAACAAGCAGCTGACTTAACAGCATGTTGAGTTGAAGATGGATCAAGGTTTGGGCTTTTGAGTAGAGGTGCATCAGGCTAGCAAATATGATTTAAAATGACCCTCATGACCTTACAATGTTACAATGTTACAATTTCATTTAGCAGACGCTTTTCTCCAAAGCGACGTACATCTGAGAAAGAACAACACAAGCAATGATCTAGACAGAAGGCGACAAGGCCAGGAAGAGCAGAAACTCTGCTTTAGGTCCTGATTGGGCACAGTGCTGACAAACAGTGCTCGAGAAGTGCACAAGTGCAAAAGTGCACCTTCTCAGTAGTATTTAATGAAATTACTCATATTGCTATCTTAACCACTTGTGAATACGAAGAGACTTTCCTAAGCGCATCCGTGCAAAAAAACCATCTACCATATACCATATAATAGAATATGTTGTACAATAAGCTGTGATGACAAGAACCAGAGAAGGTTAGATTTTACAGGATACTAATCATTTACTGTAAATGCTGTATAGGTCTAGCCTTTACTGTGACTTGCTTTTGTTCCCTCTCACCTTTTCTCTGGGCTTCTTGTTTGAGAAGCTTTAAGATATATTATTGTGTTTCCTGTATTAAAATCTCCATTATTATCTCCCCATGAGACGCTCCAATGTCGCACAGGTTCTATTTTTCCATTTTTGTTATCCGCTTCAGACAATTTTCCTCACAGCGGTGCACGTTCACCGAATTACCCCAAAGCACATGTCAGTAAAGCTATCAGTCATGCCATCTGAAACAGTGAAATCCTGCCGACGCCAAATGTAAACCGCATGTGGACCGGCCGACGTCGATGCTAAAAATAACACTGGTGCACCTCTACTTTTGTGGTCGATAAGACTCCCAACTTTGAGCCAGTCTATTGGACTTCCAGCGGTGCCCGACACATGCTGAGGTTTTCCTTTCACTCACGGTTATTTTTTCTTTTTTTTTCTTCTTCTAATGTTAAGTAAACAGCAGGGAGGAAAGTGGCGGTTTAGACTCTCGAGGCTGTCCCCGGATGGTGGGCTCTGAAAAGCACTGAACTGTCTGCAGAATGTACCTTGAAGGATGTGAAATATTCTCCTCTTTTGTGCTGTTCTTTTTTTTTCTTTAATCTCACCATCTCACTCTCTCTCTCACCAGATTGTATCAGGATAGACTGTAATCTCAGTAAGTGTCTCCTATGATTATTTACTGTACCCTTATTTAGACAACTGTCGTATATTCACATGCCTCTTGTCTCTATTCCCTTATGGAGCGGAACATAATTTATTTTTCTCTGCCCCACAATTCTCTTTGTTTACTGTTGCTGTTATCTTTCTCACAAGCGTCATTGTAAAGATAAGAACAAGAATTAGACTTTACTTTGTCAAGCGGCTGTACAGTCGAACATAATTGGATCCTTTTTGGGCTTTACTTGTGAAATCCAACAAATTTAAATCACACATTTTCTTCTTATTTCAATGTAATAATGTTCTAATCAAATGTAGCTAAACTTGACATACAGTAGTCTGCTGTTGTGCTGCCAATGAGTGTGTCATTCATTTGCCTGTGACTAATTTGCTCGCATGCTGATAATTGGGTACAGTTCAAGTATAACCAGCAATTGTCTCTAGTGAGAAGAGCAGCTCTCACTCTCAGTTTAGAGGGAAAAAATTGATTTTGTAATCAGGCCGCAATAACAGAGCTGAGATTAACTTAAAGGTTAACTTCATGTGTGATCAGTAGCTAAGTATGAGACCAGACTGTCGGCAATCAAAAAGAAAAAATGTTTTTCCTTAAATCACGGTTTGTTGCAAACAATTCTTCCCGTCTCAGGAGAGGAAATGTGGTGGATCGTATTCAGTTTGAGTAAATCTCATCGCCAGATGCCACTTTTCATGATAAATCCTTCAAATAGAGCAAAAGTCTGAATCTAACTACTCATCATACAGCAACAGACACTTGTTTTTTTCTGCTAAAGATTTTAATTGCAAGAGGAATCCAGGAGCAGATGTGCTATATAATACAGAATGAATCAACGGCATGAATATATATGACGTCTAAAATCATTTAACATGAAAACTGATTCAGAAACACGACGATTCGAGCATCAAATACTCATCAGAAGTATGGTGTATTTAAATATTTCTAGTATTTTAAAGCCACAAGAATACAAAGAGAAGATCTTCCTCTGGAGCAGCAGAATTGATTTTCTGGTATTCTATACTTTTGTGAAACGGTGTGGCACTTTAAGTCAGTAATGGCGGGATTTATGATGCAGATTGTCAGGT
Source organism: Chromis chromis (assembly GCA_900302755.1). Taxonomy (NCBI): domain Eukaryota; kingdom Metazoa; phylum Chordata; class Actinopteri; family Pomacentridae; genus Chromis; species Chromis chromis. The sequence continues at coordinate 36,525 of OMNN01026160.1, forward strand.
TCACCTAGATAGTGAGAGACAGGCAATTTAAGTTTTGGTTCAGAATACGGCGGAGTGAGAAAACAGATAAAAGCTATTGCCGGTAGAGAGGTGAACAGCTCTCTGATTTAGATCGTCCTATACAGAGGAGGCTTATGAATGCTTAGAAAAGTTATCACAATAATCGAGTGCTGGCTGAAAGCTTGTTTCCAGCCCTCATGTATGAATAATTCCTGGATACTCTAGAATGAAAACCTTTAAATGTTCAGATTTAATTTCCCAATGATTTGCAAAACGACCTGAGCATTAGTCATTATATTGTATTTATGAATGCCTGAGATGAAAGGATCCCATTGCAACTACGGTTTATGTAGTCTCGAACACATCTTGACATTTAATCACGTATAACTGAGGAATCAATAGCCCACAGTCTGTAATTCTGTCTCATGTTAATCTACTGATCTGAGGTGCAGATTTAGAGGCTATACAGCAAAAAAATACCCTTTTGCTTTTATAGCACATATATGAGCCAAATCAACTGTCCATTATGTTGTGTGGATTGTGTCTCTCTAATCAAGGTAAGTAGCGTGTGTGCATTTGTGTGTGGATGATTGGAACCCCCTGCAAGGAAGCAATTTAAAGCAATTTTAAATGGTTTATTGCACTTGATAGAAAGTATACAAATATTAGATTATGTAAAAAGCAAACACTCTGAACGTGGCTCATTTAGAGTGAATCTCTATATATCTTTTGTCAGACATCTGCCCAAGAAGTTGCCCTTTCTACCAGCAGATGGCATTCTACCATCATGCACTGTCCACAGAAAATATGTGCTGTATGTGTGCAAAATTAAGCATCTTCCTGATCCATTGCACTGAATTTATGCTGCACCAGTGGCCTCTGAAAAAGCTTAGCACTGCAGATGTGACAACGGATGCCTTGGTAATGGATTTTAGGGTTGGATTGTAGGAAAATCTTGATCTGCCATTATTGAATCAGTGCTCTAATACAGTTATATATGTTTTTGTTATGACTGCTTTAAAGGATTACCTGACAACTTAAACACAGGATCCAGAATTCAGTCTTCTCAGGCAACATGTCGCGCGAGTGTAGCTTGATTTCTGAAGGAATCAGAGAGACAGCCCATCTGCAGCAGCTGCTTGGAAGCTGTCCACAACTGAATACACAGTGGGAGGGTAATAGCTGTAAGAGCAAATGTTGCTACAATGCTCTTGATTAATTCTCTGGAATCTGGGGAATAATGGTACACTGCACACTCTTGAAATGAGGCATTTGTTCCACAAAATTACAAAATTACCATAACATGCTTTGATTAACACGCACATCCTGCGTTCAAAGTCTCTGCTCGCTCATAATGCTGACCTGTATAACTGCACTGTGCCTTTGAAGTTATCTTTGTTTGAAAGTATTAATCAAATTCAATTTTAACCGAGGATCAAACTGGACAAAATAGACCCTTTACATGTGCGGCCTGCTCTCGAGCCTCTGGAAGCTGAGCTTGTGAAGTGAAGGTACCTTGAAAGGAGGCCACATTTCAAAGGGTTTACAGTCAGATGTCTGTGGGAACACACATTATAATTCCACCATTTTAATACCCTGCAGTATGTGAAACACAGTTTTATTGTGTGTACTTCATTAATATTTACAGAGAGACATGATTCATTGTGACCCCACTTTCATATCAAAGACTTGAACAACAATTAATACTATCAGTTGTGCAAATAATTATTAACCCTCTGAACACCAAGCCGTTTCTTGGCATTTGTGCTCCTGTCACGGTGGCCTCATTTTTCACTGCAATATTATAAAGTCCTGCACCTCTACGGAAACAGCACAACCATGGCTAGAAGCAGAGAAAACTCATAAATGTCTTTTGGCCGTATGACACAGGTATAATGCCATAAATCATAGCAAAAGAAAAAAATAAACGAAAGCTGAGTTTCTTTGATTTTATGTTATGAAAATTGGAGGGGAAAAAAATGGAATCAACATGCACGGCATTTTTTTCAAACGCCCACAGGTGTCACCAAGACTGAAAACAAAAAGGGCGGTTCTACATACTATTTTGCTACCGATTTCTAATTTGTTTCCATACTTGCCTCCTATCTGCTCCATGTAAACACAGCCTGCAGTTAAACCCAGTTCAGCTGAAAAGTAGCTGAATTTTTGTCCTGTGATTGTTGGTTGCAGCTGCGTTACTTTCTCATTTCTAAGGAGTGCAGAATTTTTAATGAATCAGGTAAATGAAAATGATTAATTATGGGGGATTTTTTTTTAATTGAGACATGTAGAATAAATTGATTTTGATGGACTACCCAGATTTGGTTAATTATCCCAATGAAACGACCAAACCATCAAAAAGTTGGAAAATCTGTGTTGCCGTTTAGCTCGCTGAGTTAAGGCGTTACCATGTGGGCGCAGGTCGCCAGCAGCGGTCATGAGTTCGAGTCCAGCTCAAGAACCTTTGCTGCATGTCACTCTCCTCTATACCCCCTTTCACCCTGTCTCTCTTTATCACTAAAAAAAACTCCCCAAAATATACAAAAAAAGTTGGAAAATCTGTAGATCCTTTCTGTTTTTACAGTTTCTGGCTCTGATAAATGGTCTAAATTTTGTAAGAAATCGTTCCTTTCATTCCCACCAGCAGATTTTAGCATTCAGAGGGTTAATGTTCTATTAAAGGAGTACGCCAGGACCACTGCATGTCGATATCATCGTTTGACTCTCATTAGACAATTTCTCTAAAAAATATATATGTCAAAAAATATTGTAGTAGCAGCAAATGTTCCCTCAAGCCTCATGGAGACATCAGAAGCAGGCTACATAGTTTAGGTAAGCTTCCTTCTTCCCCTGGATGTTATTCATTTTCAAACTTAACCCCCAACTGATGCAGATTCAAGTGATATCACATCTCTGTGGAGCCTCAAAAGGCTGCAGCACAATTCGAACTCATATCAGGGCCAGGATCCCTGTTGTTGTTGTTGTTATCAACACAGATGCTCTTTTTTCATTGTTAAAAGCAGCCAATGTAACAACATGTAAAAAAAAAAAAAAAAGTCATCATTTATGAGGTGAATGCATTTTTAATATTGTATTTCAAAATATATTTTAATAATAATAATTTGCCAGACATAATGCATTTCTCGTTGCTGTTCTCTGTTTAATACTTAATCACATGCATGTTTAAACAGTAAGCAATGCTCTTTATGTGATATCTCCGAACTAACAAAATGATCGCTGAGTGCATACAAACAGCAACAGATATGTGAATACTGCAGCACTGATCTAAAAGGATGGATCCTTTTTTTTGGATTGATACGATTGACACTATTCACACAAGATTGTATCGAGGATTAATCTGGCCTTTTTTCCACATATGCAATAGTACTTTAAAAGACATGTAAACAGGGTTTGAAGGGTAAAATCTGTGAAGTTTCCATTTAAATGAATGTCTTTTTCTATTTTACTAGTAGAATGTTGAGTGGGTTTATATAGCAGTGAAGCTCCGCTCAGAGAAGCACAGATAAGATGAATAGTCCCGACTACCCTGCATTCCACTATCTCCTCTTTCACTGCAGCAAATCTTGTCAGTACTTCTGTTTTCATGATAGTGATTTACAAGGTAAACATTTCTGCTTTTGTGTTGGACATGATTCCAGCGAGTGGTTTGTTTTTCATTATCTAAGTAAATCCATCAACTATAGAGCGAGCACGATTTGATGTGATTGATCTGTCTGGTTTGTGTAGTCAATATTCACCAGGTGGATGTTGGCATCACGCGGTGGTGCTGCGAAGACACTTGATATGCCCTGGACAAAGTCTGTAGTCACCGTTTTATTTCCCCGGGGATGAAACAGTGAAGTGTTCGGAAACCAGTTGATGTTTTCCATTTATTGCCCTCTGTACGTCCCCTGTAATTCTCCTGCACCCTGAGCTCAATTAGACAGACAAACCCCTAAAGGCGCAGTCAGCTTAGGCATGGCCAATTAGTTTCCCAAGCGATGTCAGAACTCCTTTGAACTGCCGTGTCAGCCTGTTGCATAGGCACTGATTCGGGATGACGGTGAGGCAGTGGCAAGCTTCTGCACTGTGACCTATTTTGAAACCAGAGAAAAAAAGGCAGAGGGTAGTGCAGAAATTCTGAAACTTAAAGATATATGTCTGAGCCGGGCCTCTAGATACGTGTTTCCCCAGCAGACATCACTCAAATGACCCTATAGAGGGACACCAGATGGCATTCTGTTTCAGTACATTTTAAAAATTGGGTTTAGAATAGGCTCTATTGTAGTTTTGTTTGTCTCATTTTCCTGCGTATTGAGCAAATGTAAATTATTGCTTGCTGGTGAATGTTTGTGGCCGTGTGCGTGACTGATAAGTAAATTAATGTATACTCCCTGAGAGTGCTTCTCGTGTTGAGAGCTTTGTGTGGAAAGAGTGTATGCTGAGCTCATGTGGTATGATTGTCACTTGACGCTTTCCTCCTCTTAGGCAAGGGACCAGAGATACTCCTAGTAGGCGAGAAGCTGAATGACAACGAGTGGCACACAGTGAAGGTGGTGCGGCGTGGGAAGAACTTGCAGCTCTCTGTAGACAACGTGACTGTGGAAGGTAAAGTAGGGATAAAGGAGCTGTAGTCACAGCAGCAGAGATATCGGGAGGTATTTGCAGTTTAAACGGAGTGTTTTCGTCCCCAGGCCTCATGACCGGCGCCCACACCCGCCTGGAGTTCAACAACATTGAGACGGGGATCATGACAGAGCGCCGTTTCATCTCTGTGATGCCTTCCAATTTCATCGGCCATCTGCAGGCTCTCTCTTTCAACGGGATGTTCTATCTGGACCAGTGCAAGAACGGAGACATCTCCTACTGCGAGCTGAATGCTCGATTCGGCATGAGGCACATTGTTGCCAATCCTGTAACTTTTCTAACGCAAGCCAGCTACTTGGCCTTCTCCACTTTGCAGGCCTATGCCTCCATGCACCTGTTTTTCCAGTTCAAGACCACCAGTCCAGACGGCCTGATACTGTACAACTCTGGAGATGGCAGCGACTTCATCGTGGTGGAGCTCGTCAAAGGGTAAGTGTGTTACTTTGCTGTAATCTACATATAGTCCTCGGCTGAGGAAAGATAAAAGGGGCTATTTGACAGAAGAATAAACTATTTATATACTATATACCTAATTTTGTTCCTTTGTAGTCTTTTATTTCAGTGCAATGGTGTTTGTCTTGCAAAACTCCAGCCACAAGAACAGGAGCTTTTCTTCTTTCCTGAGCTCCAAATTACCCAATCATGAGTCATGTCTTGAATCCATCAGCCTGCAGCGCTATAGAGAGACACCGAATGGCTTTAAAATCATTCGTTCATCATAAATAATTTTGTTAAAGGGGAGACAAGCTGCAAGAGGTGGCACGAGTTCAAAAACCCGAGTCATTCGCATATTCAAGCACATTTGGCATTTTGACACCGACACAAATATGCTCTGAATGTTTTATTCATCCTAAATAGTTGTTGTTGAAGAGAAAAACAGCAGAGGAAGGTTGTTGCAACAGAGCGAGCGAGGCAACAATTGTATCTTCCCACCGTCAGACCTTGCACAGACTTTCTCCCAGTAAGCAATTAGTCAGCAGGAGGCCTCGTTCAGCTTTGGAGCCTGCAGCAGAAGCTCACACAGACAACACAGACAAAAAATGGCTTCCAACACTTCTGTCATAGATTTCCGGCTGCTCACTGTTATGTGTGAAGTGTGGCAGCTTATTCATGTATGTTGCTCAACTTTGATTCCAGTAAGATGTGCATTGTCTGATTAAATTTAATGACAACACGTTGATATGCCTTGGGCCCTGCTGTGTTGTTTGCAAACATTCAGTGTTTATTTGTATGTATATGGACAGAATACTTGACACAAAACAAAAGCGCGCACATTGCATTCAGAATGATTTAAACAATGTTTTAATCATACACCAGCCTACAAGTAATGTGTTTGTATTATTAAACACCTCACACACAAAAAAATGGTAATGCTGTTTTGTAAACGGCACATGGTATGTAGAGAAACAATTATAGATAAGCAATATTGAATGTAAACATCTGTGCTCTGCTGTAGGTACATTCATTATGTTTTCGACTTGGGAAATGGACCGTCACTAATGAAGGGAAACTCTGACAAGCCACTCAATGACAACCAGTGGCACAACGTGGTGATCTCCCGAGACAACAACAACGTGCACATCCTAAAGATTGACACGCGCACTGTCACGCAACATGCAAATGGAGCACGCAACCTGGATTTGAAAGGTAACTAAAACACAGTGCAGTAACACAGGAGATTAAGTATTCATGTTTGTCCAAAAAAACTATGTTCAACTCTTCATGAAGCCACTCTGAAATTTATATCGTCTTGCACTGTTTATTTTTTTGGAGGGTTTGGATACAATATACACCGATCAGCCACAACATTATGACCACTGACAGGGGAAGTGAATAACATTGATCATATTGGTACTATGTGGTGTTCTGCTGGAAAACCTTGGATTTTGCCATCTGTGTTGATGAGACTTAGACACCCAAATAAACATTGTCCCAGAACAAGCACACTCCCTCATGCAAATGGAAATCCCAAATGTTACTGGCCTACCCTCGCAGGAAAATGCACCCCACCACATGGCAAAAACAATCAATCAGGAACATCTTGAGGAACATGACAATGGCCCAAGATGTTGATTTGACCTCCAAACTTCCTAGAGCCCATTCTGATCAAGCATCAACAGGATGCAGTGGAACAAGTTTGATTGACCGAGGCCCCACTGCAAAAGCCAGAGTGCCCAAAGGATCCACTGCCAACATCCTGGTGCCAGACCCCATAGGACACCCTGAGAGGTCCTCTTGTCCATGCCCAATGGTTCAGAGCATTTTTGACCACATAAGGGGGACCAACACAA
>OMNN01026163.1:0-15909 GCA_900302755.1 Chromis chromis
ACAGTAGTGTTCACAGTATCAGACATTAGTGAGCTCATATTCTGTAAATAAACCTGCAAACACTGCACTGCAACAAGACTGCAGGAGGCTTCATGTATATATTACATCAGTGGGTGTGTGTGTTTGTGTGTGTGTGTGTGTGTGTGTGTGTGTGTGTGTGTGTGTGTGTGTGTGCGTGTGTGTATGTGTGTGTGTGTGTGTGTGTATGTGTGTGTGTGTGTGTGTGTGTTTGTATGTCTGTGCATGTGTGTGAATGTCAACAGCACTGTTGGTTTCCCAGGGAGACCAAAGGCCTATGACTCATGCAGTGCATACAGCATTATCTGGAATTTTAACAATATCGGAAGAATTATTATTTTCCCACAAAGCCTAGATAATTACATATAATCATGTTAGAACCTTACAGAGTAGTCGGGGAGTTTACTGTAAAAACCCACTCAATCCCACCCCCATAGGTCTATTATAGACCAAACAGTTTATCCCTGGATTAGATTTCCGTTCTCCAGCTCTTTCTTCATGGCAAGCACCATCCCCTTGCTAAATTTAGTGTTTTGTGTAAATATATGTATGCGTGTGTTAGACTAGTCCAGTCTGCGGGTGCAGGTGTAATGGATATGGTTGGTATAGCAGAGTGGACCCTCCTTGGGGTATGTAGTAGCTGCAGTAGCTGGGTTCTGCTAGATAGGGGGCACTGTGCTCGGCAAGGTACGGGGCAGGCTGGTAGAAGCACGTCACATGGTCTGTGTTGGGTATAATGTTCTGCTCTCCTAGAACCTTCAGCGCCAGCACTGTGATCATGTTCAGCGTCTGACGCCTCTCGTGTCCCATCAGACAAACCGTGCTGTCGTCCACAACGCGACGCAGCGTCATCAGATACTGGTACTTGCTCCTCTCTTCACCGATGAAGTGGTTCTTCAAGTAGGACAGGATCTTCCTCTGCTGCTCCTGCACGTCGGGGAAATCGATGAAAAAGCGTGAGCACATGTAGCGCTCCAGTGTCTTTATCTGAGTCTCGCTGGCTGGTCGGTAGTCTCTGACCAACAGGTTGCTGTATTTCAACAAACCACCACCTCGGATCTCTTCGGGGTTCCTGGTAGCGATCAGGCGGTAGCGCAGGTGGTCCATGGCTGCCTCAAAGTCACCATACATACTCTCTGCCAGGACCTCGACAGCAGGGACTGAGTCAGACGCCCGAGGAGTGTTGCACTGTTCAGGCATGTCTGTGGTTACCTCGGGGGTCTCTTTGTTCTCAGGCAGAGAGCTGGATGCCTCAACAGTTTTTGGAGGGGCAGATTCCCCCGAGTCTCCAGACTGAGTGTGAGGCAGCACATGTGAGGTGGAGCTTGGGATTGTGATTGGAAAAGAGACAGGCTCAGCAACCTGAGGCAACGATGAGATATAATCGTGCTCCTTTTTATCCTCCAACTGTAAGAGAGGAACTTCTGGCTGAGGGGAGGACTCTTTTATCTGTTCATCGCTGTCTGTGTTCACTATCAAAGGTTCCAAGTCTGAAGATACCTGAGGTACAAGGTCCTCTGACTCCACCGGCGGAGTGAGGCATAGGAGGGGGGGGCTGAGGCAGGGGGATGGCGGGGTGAGACAGAGCGGAGGAGGGCTTAGGCTGAGCATGGGAGGGGTGAGGTAAGGTGAGCTGAGACAGGAGGAGGTAGGGCTGAAACTTAAGGGTGGAGAGCTGAAGCTGGTGGCAGGGCTGATGGTGTTGAGCATCGGAGACGAGAGGCAGTGAGATGGAGGGGTCAGACATGGGGGAGGGCTGAGGCTGGGGGGTGACGGCATGACGCAAGGAGGGGAAAGACTGAGAACAGGAGGGGTGAGACAGGTCACGGGAGGGGTGACACAGTGGGAGGAGGAGGGCGAACTGAGTGTGGTCTCTCGTGGAATGACGTTGGGCTGATTCATGTCCACCTTTTTGGTCTGTTCTATTCTGTTTTCGTCACTGAGCTTGGCTTCTGAGGTATGTTCTTGGGTGTTGGAGCTGGACATGTCTGCTGAGTCAAGAGGCTCTGATTGTTTGGGTGCAGAGGCAGTTTCTATAAGGGAGGGCTGGCTTTGCTCATCAAAAGCATCATGTGTGGTGGTCGGTGTCTGTTCTAGGCTCTGAATGCTCGTTTCACATGAATTCTGTGTGATTAGCTGAGAGGACGATGGCTCTTGAGGTAGAGCAGACATGGGATCCACTGCAGAGGTGGAGGTTAAATCAGGGGCTGGATCTGGAGCTGAGGTAAGATCAAGGTTTGAAGACTGGTCACTGGAAGGATTGGGTTCGGGCCCGGAATTTGTTTCACTGGTTGTTGGGGTAGTTGTAGGGTTAAAGGCTATCTCAGATTCAGGGCCAGGGCAGGGGTTTGGATCTAAACAGGGCACACTGACAAGTTCACTTTCAGAGAGTGGGCTGGGGTAAGGACTTGGTGCAACCTTTCTACACATCCTCCGAGGGGGTTTGGGCGATGAGTGTTTGAGCACCACCATGTGAGATAGTCTCTCTGAGGCCTTACAGGAGGGAGAAGAGGAGGTCTTTTTGTCAGAAACAAGGCTGGCTGGTGCAGGTAAAATATCCTGAGTATCTGGAGGGCTGACAGCATCAAGTGTGTTCGGGGTTTTTTCTGAGTTATCTGTGTGTTGTGTGCTGTGAGTCTCCAGTGTATCCTGTGTGCCAGCAGGCTGTGTGTTGCAAAGTGTGAGAGTGGAAGAGGTGGAACAGGAACAATCAATACCCTGTGTGTCTTCTGCATGTTTTGCTTCTAATGCTAAAGTCTCTTCGCTTCCCTCTGTGTCATTTTTCCTCTCTGCTTGTGTCTCATCCCGGGGCTCTGTTTCTGCTTCTCCTTCATCCTTTAACTCTGTCTCTATCTTTGCATGTGAAGATGTGCTAGCGTCTGGAGCAGACACATGTTGAATTTTATCTTCCTCATTGCTTCTCTGATCCTCTCTGAAACCCTCAGATAAATTTGTTTTATCAGATTGCTCTGTGCTTTGAGATTCGTCTGTCAGGTTTAGACACTCTGCCTGGGTTTTGTTCGAGGTTTCTGGCGTCTCAGGCGGTCCCATCTGCTCTGTGAGTTCTTGCTGTTCGTCAGGGGGGTTTGTGTGGTTGGAAAGTTCTTTCTGGACAGAGAGTTCCTTGTGACTCGAATGTGCTGGTTGTCCGCCATCACAGGGCTTTGTCTGCTCTGACTGTTCTACCTTCGTTGAGCATTTAGTCTCATCCAAGAGTTCTGGCTCGTGTCTGAGTTCGATCTGGGCTGGTGGTTCAGCTTTCTCGGAGGTTTGTTTCTTTTCTGACAAAAGGTTTAGAGAAGGCTGGTCTGTCTCACTCGAGTTTCCTTTGTTCTCTGACACTTCTGTCAACTCTGCAGGTGTTTTCTCTTTGTTGTCTTTTTCCAGTACGGCGTGTTTTGTCTGGTTTGAATTCTCACTTTGTTGTGAGACTTCTGTCTGAGACTCGTTTACATGCACCGCGTCTTTCTGTTGTGTCCGACTGATCTGAGCCCCTTCTTCGCTGCATAAGTCTGTGGGCTTGTCTGTTTCTGGAGCAGAGGTCTGATTTTGCAAAGAAGAGGAGCATTTATTCTGACTCTCTGCAGGCTGGTCCTTCACATCGACAGCATTCATTTTGTGCTGCGACTCCTGCTGCATGTAGGACTCTAGGAGACGGTCCAGAATGATCTGAAAGGAGTCGACGCTGAACTCAAACTGCCGCCTCAGCGTGCTAACAAATTTGAGCTCCAGGTTTTTGCCGCTGTTGTTCGACAGGGAAATGAGGCTCCAGCGATCGTGCTCATTGAAGACTTTGACCATTTTCTGGACATAGGCCTCCTTCATTGTGGCACTGCTGATCCGCTCTCTGTTGACTCCAGCCGGCAGGCATTCCAGCAGGCAGCCCAGCACTGATTCTTTGATCACCTGAGAGGACAAAAGGTCAACAATATGACAGCGACAACTAATGACTGCAATCTGAGAGCAATTTTGCTAGTGTTATTGAATATTGTGACGCTACTGCGGTTTTGTTTTCTATATCATGCAGCTGAACTATCAAAACCAGCAGTATTGATCTGGCCTTAAGGTAAAGTATTCTGAAATCGAATTATGGTTAGGGTTACAATAATATCTTTTTGAAAATAGCACTAGAAAAATCAATACTGCAACACCACAGAGAGAGTTTATATTCAGTGCTGTGCTTAACGATATTATAGCAGAATGAATGCTAATCAATGCAGTACAGTAATCGTACCTGGAACTCCTCCTGACTGGGCAGCTCCACTCCAAAGATGATGTCCAGGTCCTTGTAGCTGGTTCCGTTGTCTCGGACGAGGACGTGGCTAGCCGTGGAGCCGTTCAGGCGAACATCTCTGACTGTGATGCCCTGCTTCTGCAGCCTGGCCCGAACTGCTATGATGATGTCTCGAGGGCGCAGCTCCAACGTGGGAAAGTTCCCGCGACCGTGGATGGGAACCACCTCTGAAAGAACCTGATGGAGAACCTCCACCTGCTCAGTGTTCAGGCTGTGAAACCGCTGACTGGACTTCCTCTCAGACATGCTGCTGCCCTGAAGGAGGACGACAATGAGAGTTTATTACAACAAATATGTGTTTAACTCTCTCTGATTCTTCCCTACACACACACACACACACACACACACATACACACACATATACTTTGCACTCAGTCACACTCATATGCACACTCCCTGCCAGTCTGCTGTCTGCAAGTCACAGCTTGGCTGACAGCTTTTCCACAATGCTAATGTAACTGCTGTGTTGACAAGCTGACACATGGAGCAAAACCACGTAGATGTGCTTTGCATAAATATTCTTTCACCGCTCACAACAGATCACAACTAATTATGAGGACATGTCTGACTGGAGTTGCAACTGAAGTCTGAAACACATTACATTTACTATCCCTGACTTACATCACATTAATAAGTCACTTTATTAACACTCGCTCGTCTCAGCTATAATAGCTCAATCAAGATCCAGTGCAAAAACCACGGAGCAGAGCAAGAAAAAAGCAGCAGAGCAAGAAAAAATTACTCAAATATTGAGTGAAATAATAAGGAGAAAGAATAATAAATGTAAAGGCAGACTGAGTCTTTGTTTATTGATTGTTTCCACCAGAGGAGCAAGGGTTAAGCTGAATGAGTCATCACCAGCAGACTGCATTAATCACACCAACGTCACTAATTAAAGACGCACATCTGTTTTTGTGTCCGTGTGTGCAGCACATGATGTGTGTGTACATTACAAACAATGACTCCTTCACACGTTCACCGGAGTTGCTTTTTTTTTATTTTTATGTAACACCCCTGAAAAGTGCGAGGCAAATTGGAACAAAGTGGAATTTAATATCAGCCAATTATTTTTTTGTTTGGCTTTCACACGTGTAATCCTCTCGGCAGCTACAGCCTCCATCCACGCTCCATCAATCAATCCATACGAACTAGACACGTTTCTCAATAAGCCACACACCATTTGCCTAACCGAGTCGGTCCGAACGGTCTCTGTTATGTGATTGAGTGTGTGATTGTGGAACCTGTCAAAGTGTTTTCAGGGAGTGAGTGCTCTTGTTTGAGTGTGCAACTGTGGTTCATAGCAGCCCATTATGATCTATTGTTTGCTTTAATCAATAGTTGTCACTCAGTGCTGCAGCTGAATGCTGCTGATTGCTATGATTTGTCAATACCAGCAGGCTAAACACAGGGATACTAATGAGCTGTAATGGGATGCTTTCTGGTATCAGACATCAGAGGGCTGTAGTCTGTAACAACCACAAACAATCCATTACTAGGGGGTGTTTAGAATTCCTCTAATCTATATTGCATGCATTTCAACAAACACTAAAATCTACTCTTTTACTCTATTAAGCTTCTTCATTCCAAAAGAACTGAGCATGCTTACCAGAAAACAAAAGTCTGAGGACAAAGACTGCTCCGGATGAGACCCCTGCCTGCGTCCCAAAATAATCACACATCCAGAGGTGATAAATAAAGTTCCAGATGTTGATCGTAGCACAACAATAAAGCGAAACAATGTGTTGAGGAGGCAGAGAGGCACTGCGGGACTGTTTTCCAGCTGGCCCCCCTGTATCTCCCCCTCCCCTTTTGCACTCTTCTGCAAACTTGCAGCCTGAGTGACTCATCCAGGCGTATCGGCTCAGCTCGCACATAATCTATGGCCACTGGATAAAAAAAAAAACCAACAACCAAAAAAAAAACACAGCAAATCTGAGGCTGCCTTATACACAAACAATAATGCTCTGTAAACTTTAGTGGCTGTCTTGGGTGTAAAATCTGGAGAGCAGCATAGAGGAAAACAAACAAATCTGTCTTGTGTGTAGAAAATATTGGCAGAGTGGCTCTTTTTATATTTTTTGGAATCATGCACTGTGATAGATTGTAGTTATGTTCACTTCTACAACCATAATACTTGGATAGTGGCATAGGGGGTAATAAATCAGTGTTTGTTGCTATAATAAAAGATGTAAAAAGAGCAAAAATTCTAAAAATTCTCAAGTTTATTGGCTAAAAATGATGAAGCAACCACCTGCTGGATGTTAGAGTTCACCTCTTGCACAGTTTCTCAGTCCATCCTTGCTCAGAATTTACTGGAAATAACCCAGAAGTCCTGCTGGGTTTCACTCTAATCACCTAATCATGCACTTCCTTACACCTGAGATGCCAAATGGAAGCAATTAATCGCAATTAAGTAGCAGGCAGGCTAAAGGGCATTAGGAGGATTAAACCGGGGTTTCTTACCTGTTGCTGTGGCATTTGAAGGGAGCAAGTGGCTCCTGGCTCGTCTGCCGAATCACACCTCGCGTATCCACCGAGCTACAGGTCCGTGGAGTTCTCGTGTCGTGTCCGTGGGTCTGTTTTTCCTCGTTGCTGCTGCTGCTGCTGCGGCTCCGTCTCTTATGAGAAGACATGCGACGCCGGAATCTGCGCTCGGGTTCATTCGGGCGCTGTCCGGGAGGCGCGTGGTGCTGAAATGAAGAATGAAACGAGTCCTCGCGCCTCTTGTTTTCTCCTCCGGCCGCCCGGAGCGTAACGCAGTTTCCATAGCGACCTGCCGTCATTCACTTATGACTGGGGAGTGCGTGCGTGTGCGCGTGCGTGTGTGCGCTCACAACACTGATGGAGGAGTTAAGAGTTTGTGGTTTCTGGGGGGGGGTAAATAGATCAAAGCGTACAAACATTATAGTCTCTGCTGCAGCGGCGCGGGTTCGATTCCTGCTCACGGACATTTGCTACAAGTCAACATCCCCTGCCTCTGTTTAGGTGTCTTTCTCACAAGAGGCACGAAAGACTAAAAAAAGACAGAAAAAGTTCAAAATAGGAGCTAAATTCAGACACTGCCTATTATGCTGAGGCTCAGTGTTACTCATCACCCCCTTTATTGAATGCAGGGTTATTATTAGTATCCTTTTGCACATTTTAAGTTGTTTACACGACACTACTGGGAGATTTTCCACATTCCCAGGCGAATAATTTGCACATCCCTGCACAATCTTCACAGCTGTTCCCTCAAATACCACTGTGCATATTTTTACTACTACTATTTTAAGATATGGATAAGTTAAATGTTACAGCAGCTAAATACAACTGAGACATAGAAGATGAGGCATGATTGACATACATATAAATAATGTACCAAATTGAAGGACTACACTTGCTTTTCATTGTACTTGTAACACTTGTTTCTTATTTGTCTTGCAGCACTTGCCTTTTTAAAATCTTTTTTATCATTCTTTAATTTTTTTGTACTTGTCAGTGCATAATGCTGTGCACCAAAACACCAAGTTACATCCCTCATATGTAAGATTAAGATATGATAAGATAAGCCTTTATTAATCCCACAGCAGGGACATTTGCAGTGTTACAGCAGTAAATAGTGTAAACATGTAGAGAACATCACTAGAATATAAGGACAAGAAATATACACACATATATATGTTACTTACTCCTAGTATGTCAAATAATGTATAACAAGATAAGCCTTTATTAAGCCCACAGCTGGCAAAATGGGATCATACAAACAAATAATCATAAACAGGAATGATAAAGTAAAGGGAAAACCTACTTGGCAATAAAAATAGAGCCTGATTCTTGTGTTTTTATCTCATAACTGTGAGTTTAAGTACAACCACATTGCCCAGAGGTTGAGGCCAGGACTTTTGCCACAAACCTCAGAGGACCCTGCTGTATAAAAGGACTATATATATGGTTGTGTGGACTATTTTTCAGACACTTCTCATGCACTTCACTCTCCCTCACGCCAACACCATTATATCCTATGCCGTGTCCATAGAAAGTGTCAGCAGATACAGTATGAGTCATCCGTGCTGCTCCCTCCCCGACCCAGCTGTTAATCCCCCCTCCGGCCCCAGCCCTGCTCGGTTGGCCGGTGCAGGCACACACCGGAGCCGTTTTTTTTCTACTCTAACCCCCTCCTCCTCTTCCTCCTCCTCTTCATGCTGCATTTTCTTTTTTTCCCATCTCCCCTACTAAATCCCTCTGTGTAGGTAGGTGTTAGCTCACAGACCAGTCCAGACTGGTGCCATTCTCTTTCCGCTCCGTAATAAAACCCCGCTTGCAGGCTCGTTAATGCATCGGAGATAAAGCGGAGGAAACATGAGTGAAAGCAAACACGGAGCGGCTCCGTAGAAAAGGTCAATTTACTCCTTCGCTAAAAAAGCACAAATGACGTCACTAGACGCGTACCACGGCCCACCGATACCGGGTACAAACTATTTTTAGCCTCGGTGGAACTTGTCTGCTTTGGACACGCGCGCCCGTCCACTTCACCGACGGTCGTGACGTAGGAGGCGCGGGCACGACGTTGCCAAATCGTGATCGTGTGTGACGACGGTGAAAGCGTCGTATTCAAAGATAAACACACATTAGGATAGTTCACGCCAGCCCAAATGAATGGGTCCAGTCACAGTTCGTGTGTATTCATGTAGAAAATGAATAAGCACATACCAAAAAAACATACTGCACATAAACCTCACGGACTAATATTGGTTTATTCATCGATAACCACCCAATAGTATCAGTATTTAATCCCAAATCACCGAAAATGTTCGTGAATAATCAGCGCCACTTCCGCATTACTCTGCTGCGCATGCGTAATATAAAAATGCCTAATTTTCAACACTTTATTACCTTTGTTAGCCGTTTGCAATGTTTTTTACAACCTGAATATTAAATAAAACGCATGGCAAAGGAAAAAAATACTGCGGGACAGTGATTTTCTCAGCTCCACAAACGCAAAGCTGCCACTCTGCTGAACTGAATTAAAGCAAATAAGGAAGTACATGTAAGGTAGCCATCTTGATCTGCTATACAAGCTAACACAGCCTTGACAAATCAAAACAAACAACTCTGGAAATAAGCTAACGGTTGGATGCTGCTCTGTGTCTGTATACAGCCAAACTGAGAAGGAAAGAGGCCTTCATCATGTCGAATATGGACAGTATCCTTTGGTGTGCAGCCTAACGGTCGATACATTTGCCTAGCAGCATCTTTAGCTAGTTCATAAAGCTAACCAGCTAACTCTGCTATGCCTCTAAATTCTGTCCAATGATGAAGGAAACCACTGACAGCTGTGTAGGTCCCCTTACAAATGTGACTTTTACTATTTTGAGAAAACACTCATGCTTGCACTGACTTAACTAGCTAAATGTCATTAGGCATATTAGCATATAATTTGAATTGACTAACACTAACATCCCTTAACTAGCTGTACAGAACACTTGTTCAACCTCAAGTTTGCTGCCAAGGAGCTCCAACGCAACTCAAAGAAATGTGACAAAGAGGAAAAGGCAGAAAAAAACAAAGTGAAGCAGGTTGGCTTATTAAATTCTAGATTTATTAGAAGTTGGATAAGCTGGGCCACAGCACATGTCTCATGTGTACATGTATCTCTCTGTTTCTCAGGCTGTCCAGAAGGGTAACATGGAGGCAGCCAGGATCCATGCAGAGAACGCCATCCGTCAGAAGCATCAGTCCGTTAACTTCTTGAGGATGAGCGCCCGTGTGGATGCGGTGGCTTCTAGGGTCCAGACTGCTGTCACTATGAACCAGGTCAGGATCAGTGGTTAATGGTTTGTAGAAGACTCCCACTGCTTACCAGCTGTCAAGCAGGTGCCTGTGAAAAACACACATTCATTTCTCAAGACAACAATGATAGTTGTATCAGATTCCCTACGGTAAGATGGTTATATTATACACATGAAATACGGTAACTAGCTTCATCAAAAAACTGACTTCTTTACATTCACTTTAATTTACTATTATTTTCATAGCACCTAATTACAACATAAGTCATCTCAGGCACTTCACATAGCAAGGTTAACGTTTACAATATTGTATCATAGAGAGAAACTGTCCCTTTGGAGAAAAACAAACAACAAATTGTTATGCAGCATGTCTGACAGAGTTTAAACTGTAAAAAGTTTCAGTGGTTTTACAAATTCCTGATGTCCTCTATGTGTGACAGGCACACTTTTGATTGTATCTCACGTTGTAATGCTGTATCACGTTCTATTACACTGTGAATATTGAAATGAAACTAACAGGAAGAAACTTCCAGCAGAACCAGGCTCAGGGAGGGCGGCCATCTGCTTCGACCGGTTGGGGTGAGGGTAAAGGGGAGAAACATGAGGATAGCAATGAGAAAAACAAACAACACACATGAGAACAATACAAAGAAAGGAGGTTCAAGGGACCATTAACTGTACATCAGAAACATATAGTTCTGGATTCAGAGATTCCTGCCAATACAGAGAGAAGGAGGACAGAGAGGACAAAACACAAACGAAACAAAAAAGTTAATGACATGTAATTGTGGCCTGTAAATGCATCTATCTTGATGATCTGGGTATTTTGTGGCTCTATTAGATTCTGAGAGTAGAAAGATGAATAGAATCAAGGGCAAGAGATGGACAACAAATGTTCCCAGATGGATTTAATGTGGGGCTGTTACACGTCATTGTCAAGGTCCAACATTGCAATTTCTGAAAAGCAGTAGATTATATAGCTGCAGCCTCTTTATTAACCCAGCTGCCTTCTTGTTGGACACCTTAGCAGAAAAAACACTGTATTTACCGACACAGATGCAGCAATTATATGAGTTTAACCTGATAGTAGTTATTAGCCACATATGTTTTAGATTAGCTGTTTATTATATTTAATGTGTAGTTTTTTATATTGCATTGTGTCTGAACATTTTATCTTAGTGTTCCTGAACAAAAATTCATTATAGCAACTACAATGACATTAAAAGCTCTAATCATATCTTGGATAGACATGGATATGCTTGTTACCACATAATTTACTGTGCATGTAGTGTTTAATATCTATATTTTGAAAAGTACATTTTATTCCAGAAGGTTAGGAGCTGCATAGTGCAACCACTCTGCAAAAAAGACCAAGCAGACATGCAAACAAAAAGACTCAATTATATAATGTAATTAGATGTGCTTCACACTTTATGCTATTAGCTTCTCGCTCTTGTAAGAGTGACAGCCTCTTTAAAATTGCTTTAATTCAAGTTCACCGTGGGAGAGGAACCATTTCATATAATAGAGCCTAATAGTGTCTGTAGAAACGAGAGTGTGAGACTGCACAGCTGAAAAACACATTTTAGCACCTCTGCTGGCTGTCTCATATATTATTAAATCCGTGGCATTAAAAATAAACCCATTTAGCATAGCTTGTTGAAGTAATGCTAGGTTGGTTTGGACAAGATTAATTCTTAATCAGCGTCATCCTCCAACTATTAGGGATGCTTCTTGGATGAGAGGTAGTTAAAAAGGTTAAAGTGACACCTAGTGGAAATATCAGGGTACAGCAATTTAGGCTTTGCAACTATAACAGTGTCTCCTTGTCTGATTTATGATCCTGCTTTTTGAATGACTACAAATTAGATTTGTAAGACAAACAACAACTGAGAGCGAGCCTCAACATGTCATTTTTGCCCAGGTGTCTAAATCCATGTCTGGAGTGGTCAAGTCCATGGATGCTACACTGAAAAGCATGAACTTGGAGAAGGTAAAAAAACAACAACTCACACATAGTGCACTACAACATTAAACAAAAGGTATTCATTAGGCTTTTTTCTATCTGTTTTTCTGTACAGATCTCTGCACTGATGGACAAGTTTGAGCACCAGTTTGAGACCCTTGACGTGCAGACAGCTCAGATGGAAGACACCATGAGCAGCACCACCACTCTGACAACACCTCAGGTAACAAACACTGGTGTCTCTCAACCAGGGAAAACTGCTGTTCCCTTGTCGCTGCCTATGAATGAAGAATTGCCCCCATAGTAATTAATTTTTCCTCTAAATATATATATATATTTAAACTCTTATTTACTTGTCCTGCCCTTAGAATGAAGTGGATATGCTGTTGCACGAGATGGCTGATGAAGCAGGGTAAGATATGCAAACAGTCTGAGAGCACAAATAACAATAATGACAACAGCAAAAGCGTTAATAGAGGGCAAAATAAATAAAAGGGGAACATATTGTGCCATACGTGTTAAAATATCAAGATAAAACTGGCAAGTAATACAAGTTGTACCTAAAGCTTTATTTAAAGTGTTTGTAATTTGGAATAGTGGCTGAATTATCTACAGTACGTAGGTTTATATAAATGGCTTTCATTTAAAATCTAGAAATGTTTCACTGTTTAAAAGGCTGCATTTTAATACAAAGTCCATTAGAATTAATACTAGAATTTTAAAGAAGCTGCTCTGTGTAGTCAGAGTGACTTTATTATCCCTTATTTTGTTGATTTTCTCTAACAGATAAGGAAAAATCATTGTGAAAGTGTTCCTGTTGTTCCCTCCTTCTTTATTTTTAGGTTGGATCTTAACCTGGAGCTTCCTCCAGGCCAGACTTCCACACTGGCGTCATCTGTGGCATCAACAGAGCAGGTAACACATTAACTTTTGTCATTATGCTGTTGCTGTTTTTAGTGTTTTATATCCCAAAACAGAATTATCTTTAGCTTCTTTGGCAGTCTCATTAGTACACATGAACTAGTGTCGCCTCAACCACAAGAATTTAAAGTGATGCTTGAGCAACTCATTTTTTGTATAGTTGAAAAGTGGCTCTTAAACATTTGTAGTTTTAAAACGGTGGTTGTGAGCAGCTTGGATTATGTACAGTATGCAGGTTTGAATAGTGACGAGTCCTCCTTCACTGACAAGTGCAGGTTTTTCTTAAGCAGACTTGAAACCTTTAGTAATCCAAGAAGGATTTTCTGTGATCTTTGCCAGTTAATAGTCACTAATCCCTTAATGAAAGAAAGAGATCAGTGGAGTTTTAAAACGCAGTCGTTCTGTAAGCTCACAAAACCTCACATTACTTCCTAATATCATAGATTTAACATTTTTTTGACTATATTCTGACTTCAGTAGAGAAAAATTCTCAATATATTGACTGCACTATCCCTGATTATGAGATAAAAGCCATCAGTATGACTCATGCATCATGCTCCATGTTGTGTAATTGTATTTTCCGAGAAGTATCTGGCAAAACAGTTTCCATTGGGACTATCCATCCATCCATACACCGCTTAATCCTCTGTAGGGTCGCGGGGCCTGCAGCCTATCACAGCCAAAGGCAGGGAACAGGTCGCCAGTCTATCACAGGGCTACACATAGAGACAAACAACCAAGCACACTCTCATTCACATCTACGGACAATTTAGAATAATCAAGTAACCTCAGCATGTTTTTAGACTGTGGGAGGAAACCGGAGAACATGCAAACTCCACACAAATCCCAGGCGTCCTAACTGGGACGCGAACCGGGGATCTTCTAGCTGTGAGGCGATGGTGCTAACAACCGAGCTATTAAAGTTTTATCTTATCCTATTTGAATTTCAGTTCTGGACAAGTCTTCCCATTACTGATTTACCTTTTTCGTCTTTTGTGTTGGCATTAGGATGAGCTCTCACAGAGGCTGTCCAGGCTGCGAGACCAGGTATCATAATGATGTATACAAAAAAAGAAAGAAGAAGAAGAGAAGGAAGGAGACACAGGGAGTGAAAAATGAAAGGTGGAGAATCGATTAAAAAAAAAGATGCACTGTGCCTGCAAGCTCTTTGCCCTCCTCTGTGTTCCAGGTTTGTTCTCTTCGGAGAAATGCAATTATTATGCCAGAAAAGAATGTTTACAGTCCAACTACTAACTGAATTGCTCCACAATATTGTTGATTTGCACACTTTTATGGTACATGTATCTATTACCATTATGTAGCTCAGCAACAGGACTCTGCTGGCATTTATTTTTAAATTGTCACAGTTGGTGGGAAATAATACTTGTGTATTGTGTACAGCTAATACCTCAATCCAAACTTGTTATGGAGTATGTATAAAATGCAAAGAGCATTTTACTTATTTATTTGTGTAATTATTTATTTATTGACTGACTGACTGACTGACTGACTGGACATCAATAAGGGCATGCTTTTAGTGTAACTGTATCGTCGTTCATGCATGACTGAGGGTTTGGAGACTCCTGGTACAGTTGTCTTGTCCATCTTTGGTTTTGCTTCCAGGTTTGGCTGCACTGTAGCTTAAACTTCTCATAATTTTTTTGTATATTCTACTCAAAAAGACGCCTCACAGTAAATGTCTGCCTTGAGAGAACTGAAATATGAGCTATTTTCTTCATGTAACCACTCTAGCGGCTCACCACACGTGTAAACAACAAAAGTTTACATACACTTGTAAAGTCCATATATATCATGGTAGTCTTGAGTTTCCAATGTCACCAAAAACAATCATGCGTCTTTCATAGATTTATTATAGGTCTTCTAGAAATATGACAAAATCTGCTGGGTCAAAAATGTACCTACAGAAATGCTAAGATTTGGTTAAACGTCCCTTGGCTGTTTTCCCTTCATCTAGGCATTTTTGGTAGCCGCCTACAGGCTTCTGGTTGTATCTTTGATCACTTCTCCTGACAGAAATGGTACAGTTCAACTAAATTTATTGGCTTTTTGACACATACTTGTTTCTTCAGCACAGTCAACATGTGCTTGATGGGGTTTAAATCAAGACTTTGGTGACACCTGTCTAAAACCTTAATTCTAGCCTGATTTAGCCATTTCTTTACTATTTTTGATGTGTTTGGGGTCAATGTCTAGTTGGAACACCCAACTGCATCCAAGATTCAACCTTCTGACTGTAAATTTTAGGTTTTTCTGAAGAATGTCAAAGTAATCCTCCTTCTTCATTATTCCATTTGCTTTGCACCAGTTCCACTGGCAGCAAAACAGCCACAGAGCATAATGCTGCCACCACCATGCTTGAAGGTAGGTTTGGTGTTGTTGAGGTTAAAAGGCCTCACCTTCTCTCTCCCAAACATATTGCTGAACATTGTGGCCAAGGAAGGACTTCCGTGTTGCATGGCAGTCTCTCAGCTCATGTTGATGTAAAACACACTTGACTCTTGACCATCCTGACCAATTGTCTCTCAGCAGCAGGTGATAGCTTGTGTTTTTTCCCTGGTCATGGCAGTGACCCAACTGTACCATGCACATTATATTTGCAAATAATTGTTTGCACAGTTGATTTTGGGATCTGTAGCTTCTTTGAAACGGGTCCAAATGACTTTCAGGACTTGTTCAAGTCAATGATTTGCCTCTTCAGGTCTGTAGTCAGCTCCTCAGACTTTCCCACTGTATTGTTTATGGCTGAGTCTGATGAGTCTATCAAATGGGCCCTATTTGATTTGGCTCAGAGGAGTCAGCAGCTGTAGTCAATCATAATCACTCACAAGAAGTTAAGAGGCCATGTGACAAAAAATTTGATTAACACATCCAAAACTGATGATTCAAGTTGCTGTATATATATTTTTGATACAGCAGATTTT
>OMNN01026163.1:15929-39521 GCA_900302755.1 Chromis chromis
AGCAGATTTTTTTTTTCATATTTCTAGAAGATCTATAATTTTTTTTTTTTTAAAGAACAAACATGCATGATTTCTTTTTATTTTTTTGTGACAAAGATGCATGCGTTTCTCATTCATTCCATCATAGAAAATTTAGAGTCACCGGAGTCATTGAAAACTCAAGACTGCCAGGATATACAAATAAACTTTTGGTGGTAACTGTATATGCACAGAAAGAAAGTCATTAAAAGAAAGTTTAACACATTGTGCTTGTCCCATTTATTTTGTAATCTTGTGTTCTGGTTGACGTGTGCACCTCGACACATGCCTCTCCGTCCCTCCATCTTTCACCTCACCCCTCCTCTTTCTCTCCCCCAACAGGGAACAGATGAGAGGTCAAAGGTGTCACCTGTAGAGGAAGCGGCCTTCTGCCGCTCGCATGCCAGAGCCTCATTACAAACACACACAGTTCACTACATCCCTCGTCTCAGCTGGGAGCCATTACAGGTGCTGTCCAAACGCACACAAATATCTATGCATGAACACACTCACAGCCCTGCAGCTGATGGGAGTTCTCCAGAGTGACACTCGACCACCTCTGACCCTTTTTGTGTCCTTCCTAATCATCATCAGCACACACTTAACTACATCCACAATCATCATCAGTGGCCCCAGACTGACACAAGTCTCTATTTTGCCTATTACCAGACACTTTGATGAGTTAGCTGTCTGCAGTGTGTTTGAGCACGCACACGCTCCTTTAAGTTGTTCCTATTTGCCGCCGACCCCAGTGATCCAGCAGCTGTCAGTCATTTCTGCTTTGAGTTAAATCATCTGAAATTAAAATTCCTCGTCCCTTTGCAGCAGGAGCCACGCAATCTATTTGATACATTTTTCTTCAAGTCTATTTTTAACCCCCAATGGCCAGCTCTTCTCTTTCAACATGATTAAAGCTGGGAGAGTCTGCCATGGCCTATTTTCCTCTCGGCTGTGTTCATCCCAACATGTGTGCAGGGATGCGTCCACCAGATGTGCAGGAGACGGCTCCTGTATAGCGCTGCTGTGTGAGGGGAAACCCTGTGTTTGTGTATGTATGTGTGTGTCAGGTGTTGATACCTTGTGGCTCTCCCCTCCAGCGCCATCAACACCTCCATGTTCTGGTTCCTAGAGGAGCGGTACTTGTTGACAGGCGGGGATCCGGCGGGCTGGTGGTCTTGTCCCCATGGCCGACCCGTCTGCTTCTGCACAAAAGGGGGGCACGTTTTTTTTTCATCGAGCTGCACATGCTGGCTTAGTGAAGAAGCTCTAATTACAACTGAGGGGATTGGTTGGACCTTCAAGTGATTCACACACAGGATGTGAAACGGTATGTTCAGACAGTTAGTCATGAGCTGGGATTCAGCAGGAAGAGATACATGCCACTAAAACCCCAGGTTTTATCTTCAGAATAAAACTTACTAATTTATGACTCCATAACTTGTGCATTAGTTCCTAATAATTTCCAAGAAGTTTACAGGAAATAACTATTTTATGGGGTGCTTATTATAGGGTAAAAAGAGGGGAACTGGAAAACTTGACATACTTACACATCACACAGTTGAACAAATATGAAAAAAGTAAACAAGTAACTAATATATATATTTGCAATTTAGAGCCAAAAATAATGAGTAGATTAGTCGATTGACAGTAAAATATTGGAATAATAATTAACTGTTTCTCACATGAGATGATTTCCTGCTGTAAGCTAATTGTAAACTGCATAACTTTTGACTTTTAGGTTTCATTGCACTCCTTGTAGTTTCAATCGTAGCATCTGGACTCGGTTGAGTTAGCTCCAAGACGTTTCACCTCTCATCCACGAGGCTTCATCAGTTCTAAACTGACTGGTTGGGAGTTCCAGATTTGAGCCATTAGCACTATTAAAGCTTTTGTCTGCTGGGTGAGTGTCCCTCGTTATGCGAGTTGTTAGGTCATTCCCTCTCACAATGGGATTCGTTAGGGACCCTTCTGGCCAGGTGAGAACAGTGCCAATGAGGGTCATTAGGTTCTTCCAGGAAGAACAGAAACCTTTCAAACCTGGCCACAAAGGACCCTAACGAACCTTATTGTCCAAGGGAACGACCTACGAGGAAACTACGAGGATAACCATGACCTGGATGACTGAGAATCTTCACAGACATGTTTCATTGCTCTATATTTGAATGTTTGATAATTGATTTATCCTATATAAATACTCACAGGTGACACGTTGTTTCCAGGAAACTCCTGACAAAATTTTCAATTTTTTTCATTTTAGTATAAAATGGATTATGTTATGTAGGTATTCTAAAAATAACTTTAAATGGACAAACTTCTAGAATTTTGTATGTCGCACATAATATTTCACAAGCACTGTTTTTTGTTGTTGTTTCTATCTTTTTAATGGTTTGAAGATCAAACTGAATTCTCTTTTGTGAGTGTAGACAGTGAAAAGACACATTATCTATTTACAGTGGCTTTATAGGTGGAAAACTTTCATACAATGAAGCAGCACGCGCTTTTTCTCCTCCTCTGCTCGGCTTGTCTCCCTTTTACCTCTCAGCTTCCCATTTGAAATATTCAATTACCATCCGTGAAGGGTCAGGTCAAACACAGGAAGCCGAGCTGATTGGTTCTACTCGGATATCGATGGGCATGTGTGACCAATCGCTGCTGCCCAGGGCTTTCCCCAGTTTCCATCTGCTGCTGCTGCTGGTGTGTGTGTTTGTGTGTGTGTGTGTGTGTGTGTGTGTCTAATCGTTCCAGACCGAGGCTTCCCCCAGTTTCCACTCACCTCTTGACCATTGTATCCTGTCAGATGTGTTAACGCTGCTTTTAATCAGTTTTACTGTCTCTTGCGCGCACACACACACACACACACACACACACACACTAACACAGCTGGTCCCGTCCATCGTTGTTCTCCAGAGCACGCTTCATTAAGATTTAACCAATCTCCTGCTCACACCCTCACAACCTCTGTCTCACACACCTGATCCCACCACTCCTCTCCTCACCCTGTTAACCCCCCTCAACTTAACCCTCACCTCACCCCGTCACCCGCCCTGATATCTCTTACAGCCAAACAACCCGTGAACGTGGACATGTAGCCTTGTCTGCCATTCTTTGTGTCCACACATATGAATGCAGTATGTGTGCCACGCTTCCTTTATCGGTGTTTTAACTCATCACCTCACAAAGGAAAGTGCTGCTTCAGGCTAAATCAAACAAACTCTCATTGTACCCATGTGTTGCAGAACTATAACAACACCTCATGCTGTTTCTTCTTTTCTCTGGTTTGCTCTATTTAGCCAAGCTGGGCATGACTAAAAAGAGTAATTTCAACAACCTTTGTATGGATTGACTTGAAATTTGGCACAGATATTCTTGTTGTCTGTTTGTCTCTGCTATCCTGTTCTGTTTCCCCTTTCCCCTCACTCCGGCCGGTCGGGGGAGACTGCTGACCTCACTGGGCCTGGTTCTGCTGGAGGTCTATTCCTGTTGTCACTGTTACAAATAAAATACAATAAAATAACAATAAGACACATTAAATAGTATAAAAATGAGCTATAAATGTCCATAATCAATAACGCTAGGATTTTAGCCACAATATTTATTTAAGTAAAGTTCCATAAATTATAATACTGTAATGTCTAGCTATATTATTACATTAGTTATGTTAGTCTCTATAATTAATATCTCTGTGGGGTCTCAGCCTTAACATGTATTATAGTTCAGTAAAGTAGTATTATATATATTTTTTATAGGGTTAAATTCCTATGTAAATTACTCTGGTATAATCACACCTTAAATAACACTACAGGGGTTAGGTTGCTTTCGTAACACCAGTTAAAATTCTTTTTACTGGAAGGAACTTTGGTTCAGTGGCTGTTGTCTTAGACATGCTGTTTAAAAATGTTGTCATGACTTATTTTATCATGTTTACCATATTATTCATTTGTTTGAATTTATTTTAACTATTTGTCTAATTTGGCATTCGTTTTATTGTAAAGCATTTGTAGCTTTGTTTTCAGGAAGTGCTATACAAATGAAGTTATTGTAATAATTATTATTAACTATTATTATTTCCCTCTAGGATTATTGGTAATAACTTTAGTGAACCCTAACTTTTCGTCTGAGGAAATGCATTTTCTTTCTTTTTTTTAAGATTTATTTTTGACCTTTTCATGCCTTTATTATCAGAGAGGACAGGACAGTGGATAGAGTTAGAAACGGGAGAGATTGGGGATGGACATGCGGTAAATGGCCGAGGTCGGACTCGAACCTGGCACAGCCGCTACGCCTCTGCACGTGGCAACATAACCGCTAGGCTATCGGGGCGCCCATCCCTGCATTTTCGAACATTTTTGTTTATGACCTGCTAAACTAATATTATTTCCATCAACTCTATACCTGTACTTTGTGCAAAGCAGGCTAACGCACTACACTAAGGTGAGGGAAAGTGATAGTTGCAAGCATTTGCATTTTAGATGTAGCTCAAACAGCCGCTATGCCTAGACTCACAGAGCTTGTTTATACACTGATTAACTGCAACACTAAAAACCACCTACCTAATAATGTGTAGGTCACCCAAATCTTACCAAAACACTGACCAGTCTGGGTAGGGACATGGGTCCTCCCTCTGTGGGTGTCCTGTGGTGCGAGCAGTGGATCCTTTAGGTCCTGTGGATCATGGATCAGGCTTGTTCTTGTCCTGTCTCATGGATACTCAATCGGGGTCATTACTTTGGGCTCTTTGTTTACCAGTGCTGTTGCTACTTATATAATTTGGGGTGTGTGTCTAAAAAAGAAACATCCAAATGAGTGCCAGGACCCAAGGTTTCCCAGAAAACATTACATTGTAACAAGATAATCAATATTATTCACATTATCTGTTTGGATTTGAGTGTGTATCTAGCATGTTTCTTTATATTTTCTGAAACCTCAAAAATGATGCAGTGTTTAATATAAATTATTTTGTTTTATTTCTTTAAAAAGTTTGCAGTATATTAAAAAGCAATTCAAGTTATGTCTCTGTGCTACCGATCGGAAGGTCAGAGGATCAAACCCCAATGCGGCCATTGTAGGGCCCTTGAGCAAGGCCCTCAACCCTTCCCGCTTCAGGGGCGCCATACCATGGCTGACCCTGCGCTCTGACCCTAACTGGGATATGCAAAAACAACATTTCACAATGCTGTAAAATTGTATTTGTGACAAATAAAGGCTACTTAGTGTTAACATGCTGTAGCTATGTCTCACTTTGCTGGAAAGTTAATCCTTAATTAAGACGAAGGGGGTTGTTGACAAGACAACTGTCTAATGACAATGATGGAAACAGGAAAAGAGCAGATCTACTAATAGAATTTACACCTCTGGAATCACATTATTATTATACCAGTGGATTTGTCAGAGCACTGAGTGTGAGCAGTGATCAGTCAGGAGTGTGTGTGTGTGTGTGTGGTGCATATGGTAAAACACTCTGCAGGTCTGCTGTTAGTCACACTCCCGCGTCTCAAATTGAATTAGCGTTGACAGCGCACAGCGCCAGCCGCGTGTTCGTGTGTGCGCACCGGGGGCACGAGCTGTTGGCAAACTGTCCGTGTGTGTGTGTGAAACAGAAGAGAAAGAGGACCTTCCCCCCTGAAATCAATTAAGCGAGTATAGGTCTGTAGTTGTGGGGGTGAGAGGGGCACATCCTGTAGAGGGCAGCCCAGACGGACAGCACCATCTGGGGCGGCGGGTGGGTCGACCCCTTGGTTGAGACATGAAAGAAAGCGAGGCATGGATAAGAGGAGAGGAGAGTGCAGGCCGGCGCTAAATCATTCTTTCCTCTCCGCCCCGTCCCCTCGTCTGCCATCCGATACATCAGCCACGGAGCATCATTCTCACTCAATCACTCTCCACCTCTTTCCTTACTCACCCCCTTCCCTCTGTATCTGTCCCAGGAGTGATAACCTGTCATACACAGGAAGCAAAAAGAGCTAAGAGCGATCTATCCCTCTGTCAGAGATACGGGCAAAGAGAAAAAGAATATCTCACATCTCTTGTTCCAAAGGGGCTGATTTATAGGTTTGTATTAAATAAAAACCAACGCCAGAGCGTCTCTCACACACACACACCTGTAGAATCCAACATCAGACAAGGGGAGGAATTAGCACGCACTGTTTCTCTTAGGAGGAGGGAAGGTTCCTCATGATGGACAGCCTGGGTCAGAGTGTGCGTTGTGTTTGTTGGTCATAAGCTGAGTGCTGACAGCCCCTCTTACAACCACCCTGCACCAACACACCAACACACACACACACACACACACACACAGCTCTGTTCATGATAAAACACTCAGCTCAACAAGAAAGGGGAGAGTAATTGAATTACACTAACCATGGTGATAAAAACAGGATCATTCATGTGAAACTCAAAGTGCACAGCAACTAAATTTGCACATTATCAAAAAGTTGCAGTCCAAAGAAAATAATGCAATTGGAAATTTGATGATTTTTGAGAAAAATTGCTTTGTGCACTGAGAAGATTCTCCTTCTTTTAAGTCTAAATGCATCAAAGTGGGTTAAAGTGCAAAACTTTCCTCAGCAGAAACATAACGCATCCCATCCCGTTGAGAGGCTGTGCCACAAATATGAAGCAGACAAGGTGAAAATAGAGAGTCGAGGTGCGAGTGCAAGAGTGTGGGTGATTAACACGTTCTCTGATAAATGACTGAATCAGTCTGAGGCCCAGGTGGAGCTCTGAGAAGAAACTCCAAAAAAACACACACACACAAACATGTGGACCAGCTGCCAGGCCACATGTTAAAAGTGTTTGTCCTCTACTTATCTAACCTCTGCTCCTGTAAGACAGCAGCTTGTCAGGGAGCACATGCCTTTGCAATGCCCCAGTGACCCCTGTCTGCTCACAAGTGTGGCCACACTGCAAGGAATGAACACATATATGTAGTACAAAGCAACATGCAAATCCACAGAGAGTCCTGGTTCTGTCATCGAAGAAGAGGATCTAAAAGTCGAGAGTAAGTTTTTGATATTCCCAGTAACAGAGGCTGCATTTGAGATGGAAAACAAATAATATAGAGAAGCAAAGAAGCACTTTCCATGTGACTCTGCAGCGTTTTCCTGCTTGATCAGGTAGTAGAGGAGCGCTTAATAACTGTTAAACTGCTCTTGCTTTTCACATTACTCACTGAGCGTAATTCAATTTCAGCCACAGCTGGTTTCACTTTCAACTTTACAGCTGAGCTCAGTCATGTCCCATAATCTAACCTGATAAATAACCAGCTTTTATTGAGTTTGCAGAGAAAATAGCGTCCAGTATAAACCTTCACAAGACACGCACCGAGCCAAGTACTAGTGAGGCTGCAGGGCATGAAGCTGAATGGGCGAAAGGGATCCGCGTGCACGGCCGAGTGTACGCCGACTATTATTAGGAGATAACTGACGTACACGTGTTTGTGCAGTGTGTGTGTGTTAATCTAATGAAGGCCGAGTATATTTACACGTCCCCGCTCTCTGTCGAGGCTTCTCTCCTGTTTCAGGATGCCATTTCACATGATTGGAAACAAATGACTTCAGGGTCAAATTTCTCTCCCTTTACTGCCTGTCAATCACTGCGGAGCGGTCCAGAAAACGTCTGTCCTGGTGTTATTGCTAACTCGAATCGGCACAGTTTCCATGTTATTGCAGCCACCACCTACAAGAGGATTATGTTGACGCATTAGAAGGCAAATTCAGAAATGAATGTTCTTTAAAAGCCTGATAAAAGGTCGACTCAGCAGTTGCATGCGGTTTCCTTCAGTTTCCAGTCTTTGTGCTAAGCTAAGCTAATCTACTACTGTCTATAACTTCATATTAAGACTTGAGAATGGCATCAAACTTGTCATTTAACTCATCAAGACATGAATTAATGCTAAAACTTTGAGCTATTTCTCTTAATGCTACAAATTGTTTCATCAACCACTATTTGTACTCTTGCAAAGTAAATGCATGAACACATTGTTTTGCAGCTTGCAACATGGCATAGCAGTAACTGGACGCTAAAAAGGACAGTTTCTGACATATTTTTCCTTGTAATTTTTGCTACAAGTGTGTGTGTGTGTGCTTTCCTATTCTGGAGAGTGACAGGTGCAGAGTTCAGCTCTCCCGGTATGAAAGCAATTTGCCTAATTGAAAGATCAGGAATTAGTCGAGAGTTTAAAATGATTGTCCCTCGTAGCCAAACATGGAAATGACAGACAGTATCAAATAACCAGAGCAGATTACGTCTGTCTGCAGACAAAGGGCAGGCTGTTTGATAGCGCTGCACCTGACCGCTCGCCGAAACCCGGGCCATCCCCCCTTTTGCCTCCAATTAACTCCTTCCTGCTATTTCCACGTCCAGTGCACATTAGCCCGCTGCCACGCTCGGCCATGACAAGTAAATTGCTGTTTGGTTATGACCGTTTGTCGGGAAACAGGCCATTTCCCCCCGCTTTGCCTAAACCGCTGCTCCTAGCTCTGCCGAAAGGGAAGGAGGGAGGGATGGGTTTAGAGTCTGAGCTGAAGGCAGGAATTATCACATCAGCGGCTGAACGGGCGTGCCCTCCTTTGGTTCGGACAAAAAAACACAGCATTATGTTTCCCCACAGTAGTGAGCGGTTTTCATTTGACTCCCTGTTCCTCATGAAATTCCCTTCTTCTGAAAAGCCTTCACCATGACTCAAAAAGTCAAGCAGCGGTATTGATTTACTGTTGATCCTGGAACTACGTTGCAACACAACAGCGATGACACGGCTGCTTTGGACTGTTTCAGAGGGCTCTGAGTCTGGTTCCAGCCCTGTTACACACTGATGCTAATAAAGGTCTCGGTAGAAGAACCGTTTCACCTCCATGCATCTCTGATTAGTCTTATTATTGGTAATAAAGCACAGGAATGGAAACTGGCTGCCTGAATTCTGGCAGCTGTTGTTTCTTCCCCTAAAAATCACAGAGAGACTTGATGAGCTCATGTTTTTAGTCGAGGGGTGGTCAAGCCTGATACTGAGATTCAACTCAGCAACACAAAATACGTCTTTGTTCAGTTTCAATGAATACTATCTGATAATTACAACATAATATCCGTCCAATAATCATTTCTTGTTCAAAGTCACTTCCTCTGGCACAATATGTGTTTTGTTTTGCATTAATACAACTGGAAAACACGGGATATGTACTCCGTCTTTCACTTTTTTCATCATACTGCATGTATGTTTTCAAAAAAATATTTTTTTTCATCTTGATTGATCTTAAAAGATATGAAAAATACTTTAATAGGATCTTATGGTCAGTTTTAACAGTCATTTTCATGTTACATACCACAGGTCCTACTGCTGAAGCTCTTTGGTAACACCGTTACAGCCCTCGAAGAGCTTAAACTGGGAGACTGAAATGTCAAAGACAGATTCTGTGTAGCAAAATAAAACTGGACTTTCTGTTCCAGATAAAAATCTGCATCCTGCCTGAACAGAAATGTTTCTGTTTACTCCACTGTTGGCCTCTAGATGAGTGTGCATAGCTGTTGCTTCACTTTTTTGTGCTGGTAAATCCAACACAGTAGATAAAATTGCTTTTTTAAATACAGAAAAATGTCCCCGCAGCCGCATTTCTCCTTTGAGCCTCGCTCGAATAGAGAATCGGCCCCCTCTGTTTTGTTGCAATAAGCTTTGGCTTGTTACTCTCAATGGGCCGGAGCCTGCAAGAGCGGTCCAGCTGTCAGAGGCAGTGGTTGGTGGTCGGGTGCCACGGAGACTGGCGCAGCAGACAGTCTGTGGTGTCTTCGGCGAGTTTGGCGTGCCGGGAAATAGCTGTGAGTTGGGGGCTCAGGGGGAAGCTGTAGCGGTAGAGACAGTAGGGGCCCGCAGTGTCAGAGAG
The DNA here is from genome assembly GCA_900302755.1 of Chromis chromis. Classification (NCBI taxonomy): domain Eukaryota; kingdom Metazoa; phylum Chordata; class Actinopteri; family Pomacentridae; genus Chromis; species Chromis chromis. Next base: position 25,817 of record OMNN01026163.1, read on the forward strand.
ATGAGGGAGGAGAGAGGGCCCCTGGGGGCTGAGGGGCCCGTGGAGAGGGATCGGGCAGGGAGTGCTCCCCAGAGACCCGGCGGGACATGGGTCCCTGCAGTGGGGAGGCTTCTTCCCCTGCAGCGCCGAGAGGAACGGGAGGTCTGTTAGCGGAGGCAGCGGGGGGAGGCCTCTCAGTCTGTCGGCTCCCAGGGAGGAGAAGGCTCTGCTGGGCAGCGGGGAGATGTTGGGTGAAGCAGGGGACGTCTTGCCGTAGAGGGGAAGGGTGAGGGCGTGGAGAGCGGCGTCCTGGCAGGTGAGCGCCGAGAACGGATGGAGGGATGAAGATGAGGAAAGAGGAAGGAGGCTCTTCACTCCACTGCCGGGCGACGCTGAGCTCCCTGTGGACAGACGTCAGAATCACAACATTAAAAAACAAAAACCTCAGCTTAGACCAGAGAAGAAGTAACAAAAGAGACGGTACCTTGGAGCTGTATGGTGAAAGGCTTGAAGTCAAAACTGAGCGGGCCTCTCCAGGGATATGATTCCAACAGGCCATCCAAAACCCCCCTGTTCACACAAACACACACCCACATATATACTGTAAAAGCAGTGAAAAATGTTATTCCAGGTATTTAAATATTGGTTCTGAGAGGTGTGAAATTCTGCACTACACAGTTCGGTTTTATTTGAGGGTTTTATGTGGCTTCAAATTTCAGCGGTTGAACTTAAAATCCCTCTTGGGTCCTTTAGTGGAGTGCTTTCTGAGCTAAAAAAAAAAAGTGTTCAGTGAGGTTTCTCTGTACCTATTCCTTCCTGGATCTCTGAAGCCTTTGGCGAAGGGGTTCCTGTCGATCTTCAGTTTTGTGATCTTGCCCGGGAGAGAGGAACAGACATGGGTTAGAGTGGACGTGTCAGCCGCTGACGTGTTAAGCTAACAATGAGCTCAGCTTTACAACAGCGTGGAGAGTGGCACAGCTCCCCCCTCTGGGACTGCATCTCCCAGCAGCACCCAGGGCGGCCAGCCATGTCAAACAGGGCTCTCGGAGAAAAGGGGGTTCGGGGTCACAGAGTTTTATTCGCCGCTTTAATAGGCTGTGGACTCCAGCAGTCGGCACAGTCACAGCTCGTTACTGAGTTTCTGTAATAATACGTTCTCTGATAGTAAAACGAGCCCTGATGAAAAGAGCTGGTAGTCCCTGTGGACGGCTCTGTTACTGCAGGAATGGTAGCCAGCAGCAGGGTCAGGAACACCCGCTCTGAGGTTCTGGCCCCGGCAGAAAATCAAGACACCGTAAATTTATGATTTCGCTGAGACCGTATGGAATTAGGCCTCATCAGCTGCACAATGTGCAGATTCAAACATTTAACGTGAGGTCAAAGAGCCCGAGCTGTTGACTGGATCATCGTAACGACCACTGTGTCGCTGACAAAGACTAAACATCTGCTTTTTGAATTTTTCTGGCACACAGAGGATGAGGACTGTAAATGAGTAAATACTATTTAACTTTTTCTGCTTAACAAAGAACATAACCAACATTTTAAATACATCTTTAGTGGTCTTAATTTGAAAACTCATGTTCAGGGTTATGTTGCACAGCGTTCTACTGTTTTATATGATGATGCAGTGTATTTGAGAGTTACCTGTTGATTCTGATAAGCTGTGACTGTGGTGAACTCGGTTTCTGGGAAGGAGAAGCTGTGAACTCCCTCAGCAGGCAGCGACTGGATCTGAGACAAGTCCATCCGAGGGTTGTGCCGGATGATGTGGACACGTGGCTTGTATTTGTGCATCGACTGAAGAATAATCTGGATCAGGAAGAAGAAGAGGGCATTCAAAATTTTATAAGGTGGACCTCTGCTGTATTATCTGTAACACAAACGTTGGTAACAAACAATTAGGGCTGCAGCTAATTGCTATTTTAGTCATTTATCTGTGAATCATTTATTTCAATAAATTGTTTAGTTGATAAAATGGCAACAAAAAAAAAGGAAATATTCACCATGTACTGAATATCAAAGCATCTTCAAATTGCTTTTTTTTTTTGTCATAACATCAGTCCAAAAAAAAAGAGTCTGTTTTCATTTTTAAATGAATTGATTAGCCAAACAGTTGCCAATATTTTTTTTTGTCGCTCAGTTAATTTATTTATCCTACTGACTAATTACTTTGGCTCTGTAGTACACAGTTAGCAGTCCAGTAGTTTGTGAATGCTGCTAATACTTATGTTTTAAATTACTTAAAAAAATAAATTCTCAAAAAAGCCAAGGGAAAGTGGTTCTGTTACACAAATAAACTACAGTGGATTTATGAAATTAACATAATAGTGGAGCAAAATATAGTTTTTGAACAAAGTCACAAGGTGCATCGCTGTCTATAAAACACAATAATACAGAGACTATAAGTACATTAAATGTAATGTAGATTTAGCTTAAATGTGTAATTCTACAAATAAAACAAACAAATCATCAAAAATCATTTAGTTAATGTAACATATTAGTATTAACTATCTAACTATATCATGGGAATTGATTAAATCTCAGCATTGATCTACTTTCACATGCATTCTGCAAAACGAGGTTAAATAAAACTGATTTCCTAAAAAGTATTTTTGCAGTTTATAGTGGAGCATTTGGGGCACGTTGTTATTATTCAGATTTTATATTTTTTGATGATTTGTGGAAAAAATAGTTGAAATACAAGAGTATATATATAAATATACACATCAACTAATTTTGCGTTGAGTCCTCAAGAGAAGCCAAATAAAAATACATATGGTGATGTAACATGAGGTTTCACAGTGGAGGTAACAGATTATTTTCTAAAACACACAAAGCAGCTACACTGCCAAATGCAGTGCCACACGGGAATATGTTTAAGAAAGGTACAACAATAAACTTTATTGGTGTTTAAAACCAAAACGAGCTAAATAACACGCTTCCAAAGAGGCCATAAAGTTACCACAAGAGTATCAGGGATTAGGAGGCTGCCTCAGAGGAGTACGTTTCAGCTCAAGTGAAAACAGAGTTTCTGAATCCTACACTGGAATAGTGAACGTCTCATACACACAAATGCCAGGCTGGTTTTATAAATATGAGGATCAAGTCAAAATCCTCCTACGGCCTCAACGGTCACCACATCTGTACATCACTGATTCTTCACAGGAAGTTTTGGGGCCAAGACAGGATTTCCAAATCCTTCCTCCCTCTAGCTTTCCCTCAATAGACCTTCAAGGTGTGTATGAGAGTGATTTAAGGAGGACTGGAGGAGTTTGTGCCAGCTGACACCAGCAGCAATACTTAGAAATATAAAGAAATTATATTAGAATTCAAAATCAAAGCGACAAAGAGTAATAAACAACACATCCTGGGATCCTAAAAAATGTTATACAGCATTTTGGTTGTTTAATTTTATTTATTTTTTTACTGTACAAGCACCATCTGTTTTTTCTTGCACTTAACTTTTTTGAAACGATTTTTGCACCTTGGTTTTTTTTTTGGCAGCACAATTTGCACCTTATTTCTTCTACCAACAAGATTTTTGTACCTTTTATCATCTACTAACACGATTTTTGCACCTTGTTTCTTTTACCAGCATGATATTTGTATATTTGCATCTTGTTTTTTGTTTTTTGGCAGCACAATTTGCACCTTATTTCTTCTTCCAGCAAGATTTTTGCACCTTATTTCTTTAAGCAGCACTATTTGCACCTTATTGCTTCTACCAACACAATTTTTGCACATTATTTCTTTCAATAGTACTATTTGCACGTTATTTTCCCTATTCTTCTTAAATGTAAAATGTGTGACCTACTGGATATCTATCTATCTATCTATCTATCTATCTATCTATCTATCTATCTATCTATCTATCTATCTATCTATCTATCTATCTATCTATCTATCAGTTTGATCCATTATTAAATGCACAGAGAAAGAGGAAGCAGCTCATATGTTACCTACATGTCCCTTATCGTCCATCTCGTTGTTGGTGAGCTTGACCCGGTCAAAGCTGATGACCTGCCGCATCCACGTCTCTCCTGCGCACGGCGAGTCTGGATGCACGTAGAGCCGCGGGGAGATGCAGGAGTGGTCCGTGTTTCCAGCCACCATCCACTGCGAGCTGTGGTACACATACCTGTGGAGGGTAGATACATGTAAGAAAACGGATAAATGGAAAAATAATAAACACATTTTAATAACCTAATAAATACGCACCTGTAGCGTTTGGAGTCCACCGGCATGACGTCCATTGCGATGTAATACTGCTGGCAAGGGTCCAGATTGCGCACTTTTACGCGCACAGACGGAAACATTCTCCTGAAGAAAAGCGAGAAAAAGAAGCACAGAACATTTCTTTTTAAAATTAGAAATAAGAAATTAGTTCTGAAACCTCCTTGAATCAAGCAGAGATGTCATGGATTCCCCATTATATTATGGCACAACATGAGACCAGGCAAAAAAACAGTCATGGAGAAACTTTCCTGCCTGCATCGGCCAAGTTCAGAGGAACGTTCAGGGACCTCGAGGGGCCTTGAGGGCATCTTCACTGCCGAGATTTATAGCGTGTGTTCTCGGTAATTGAATAAACGGAACTGAGATTTCAGCAAGTAGTTATGTCCTAATAACTCATTTCTGGAGGAACAGAGGAGGACGCCCATGGCTGCTTATCAGAGCGCAAATGCATGTCTTTGAAACTGAAACATTAAGTTAATTTAATCGACCTGCACCCGAGAATATCTCTGTGTCACAAGGTTTCCTTGTGCAGTTGGCATTCCTGTGTCATACCGAATATGTCTTCTTGTAATTTAAAAAAAAAAAATTCAGTTTAATTAAATGGAATATTTTCTCTTTTTTCCGGCTGTTTTGGATTCTGTTTCAAAATAAAAGCCATACAACAAGGACGCACAGATCGTGGAATCATATATATCTGCATGTTTACCAGGGACAAAGTAAATATGACACGAAACACTTTCAGTTACCGTTAAGTAGCCTCGATAACTCCCAGTTCATTTGTTTAGAAAGTGTCGTAAAACTGGCAGTTCTTCTGCCCACCTCTGATTGGCTGCAGCGCCTTTAAAGCCTTTTTTACACCTGATAAAGACGCACCTGTGACCGCAGAACAGTTCATGTAAATATCCTATATGCTGATGAAGAGCACTCCACTCTGGATTTTATTTAAAACAGACACCTCAAACTAGCAGTGAATTAAAACTGATAAAAGGAACGGTATTTTAAATAAAAGGCAGATAGGTGTTTAACGTTTAAACAGTCAGGCCCCTGGTGCATGATATGGGGCCTGCTTTTGTTCTTCTATTTTATTTAATTCTTTTTCCAAATTGCTACTTATAACTCATGACATCATGCTGGATCTTTGTTTGGTTTTAGTTAAACTGTCTAGTTTTCTCACTGAAAAATTAAATCAGCAGATACAGACATAATATTATCTAGCAGAGTATTTCTCCTGTCACCCTGTAACGTGCAGGCCAAAAAACAATGTGGAGTTGGACGGTTTTGCAGAGTCAGTAAAACGCACCAAAAGGCCACATTCCGTCACAATAACAGCCACAGATCCCAGTAAAATCTGACTTCCTCCTCCAGATTTTATACCTGCCAGCTTTTGTGATGATCATCTCGGTGCCGATCTCATAGAATCTCTTCCACAGCTCGGAGCCCTGCAGCTCTACTCGGACCTCTCTGTCCGGCCGGCAGTCGCTCTCCTTCGGCTTGTTTTCCTCGCTGGCCGGGTCCGAGTCGTCGGTCCCTGATCTGACAGTTTGCCTCTGCGGGTCACAGGAGGTGTTCTCCGGCCTCCCCACTGCTGAACCTGCGCTCTTCAGCTGGCTGCTGGGATATTCGAGCTGGCCTGAAAAGTGCAAAAGAAGGGAGGTGAGATTTTGAGAAAAGGAGCCTTCACTTATGTTGTTAAAAAATAAAAAAATAGCTGTAACTTTGGTGAGTTTTGATTTGATGAAGCTTATTATATTTTGCATCAGAATATTGTTTTATGGAATGTATAACGTCCCTCCAGTGTGTTGGATAAATATTTCCAAATCTCTAAAGTGTTTTTATATGATCATCATCTGGATTTTTTACCTGATTAAATAAATTAAAATTGTGAAAATTACATAGAAGTGAATGTGGCCTAAGGATGAGAAACTGTCTGATGAAAAACTTCTGTTGTGCGTTTTATTGTTCCAAATGGTGCGTAAAATGCGTGTAACCAAACGCAGCGAGATGTTACTGAAAATTCAACATCCTTGTCCTTGTGTCTCACCGGTGAAGATGCTCCTGTCGCCGCTCATGTCTCCACCAGAACTTGACTCGTGTCCCTCCGACACTTTCATCCTCTTGCAGGGTTTCCCGACCAGCGCCTCCACCGAAAACGCGTGAGCCCGGGAGCTCAGGCCCTGCATTGTGCCGAAAGACACCGTCTCCACGAGCCGTTATATCCGCCTGAACTTTGACTTTGTCCCGCACAGGGTTCGGTGTCCCGGCTCAGTCAGAGCAGGACGGGGCAGAGTAAACACCAGCAGCAGCAGCACCTCAGGGTGCCCCTCTTCTTTCACAGCGGCTCCGTGACGCTGCGTAATTGATCCGGTGCGTTCCCATGTGTTCGCCGAGACGCGCGCCCTCATCCAAAAATCCTGATTATTGGCACGCCTCTTCTCGCTCCAATATTTCCCTCTCTCCCCCCTTTATCCGTCTCAACGTCTCCCCTTCCCTCTCTGTCTCACAGAGGGCTTGTTCCTCTGGTTCCCCTCTGGGCGTCACGGAGAGGGAGGGCAGAGTGCAGCGCGCATTCCTTCACACAGGCCTGCGCTGCAAAAAATATCCATCTTTGCTGTAATCTCGATCCTCAAATCGAATTTCTTGACACCAATACGAAAATGTACCATGACCAAAGTAAAAAAAATAATTAACTTTCTGCCTAAAGTAGTTGTTTTTAAACATACAAATACCTCTAAACAACAACAAAATAAGACGGATTAGTCATCAGCTGCAACAACAGGCGACACCTGATTAAAATCACAATTAAATCATGTTAAGTTTAAATAAGAAGTGTGAAAACTTAACTTTTCCTTCAAGTTGGAGGAAACCAATGACACTTAATGAATGAGGGATATTTCTTGCAGTGTTCGCTTCATCCCAGCTGTCTATGAGTATCCAAGACAACCAGTAGGAGCATCTTTACACCACTGTTATGTGAAGATACATTTGGTGAATTCAAAATTATTACACTAATTTATAAGGTTTGTGCCATTTAGCAATCTAGTGCCAGTCCAAGTGATGATCAGAAATAAAATGAGAGAGAAACAGTGATTTAAAGAGTGATCTGTTGGCCTGACGTTGTGTCTAGAATGTGTTCAATGGGATTTTGTTAGACATCTTCCCCCGAGGCAACTTTTCTAACAGAAACAAGCCTTTCAGTTGTTTTCCAAGTTGCTTCCCTCCATTTAGAGAGCCGACAGATAAATAAAGTGATTTTTTTTAGAGTATTGGAAGTGGAGTCGAGGCATAAATATTTAAGTCTGTTAATTCAGGCCATCTGGAAGGTAAAATATCTCCGTGAAACTCGCTGCTTTTTTGTTGAAGCTAACATTTCCTATATTAATTTGGAGGCTTTCCTTAGAGCGCTTTCTTGTCTCCCGGTTCTCCGGTATAGAAGTGGGATTTCTTCTTCTTCCTTTTCTGTTGTGGTACCCGGTGACGGTGTGCGCCAGTCTGGTTCTCATAAATGCGGAGATCAGATGGAGTTTGGCGCACAGGGGGAAACTGGGCTGTAATGACAGCTCGGGATTATTACATTACTGCTCGACATGAAATAGATCCGCTTTACACAAATACAAGTCAGCGAAGGCTCTATTTAAAATGTTTTTTAATCACATGCTATAATTGCTGTGAGGAGAAAACAAATGAGGGCTGTGTTTACGGCACGGTTGGTTTGGTTGGTGATGGAAATCTCTGACAACAGCCGGGAAATGGAGAACTATGACCAACCGGAATCACATGTTCTCTGTCATCATAACCTGTTTTAGGACTGCGGCCTGGATCCGTGTTTATTCTTTCCAAACTTCTCTTTCAAAATTGTCACAAAGTGCATCTTAAACGCGCGTATCGAGGAAGGAAAATGCGCAATCCTGGCTGTGCGCGCAAAGCCTCGCCGCTGCTGCCTCTCATTAAAATAAGACGCGAAAAACTGATCGAAATAGTCTGTGTAGTTTCCCTGAGAGATTGCTTTTCCATTCTGTCTTCAGCAGTCAGCTCATAAATCTTCCTCATGGGATTATGGGATGTCAGCGGAGTGATGACGGGCGCGCAGGCCTGTGATCGCCTCTCCTGGCTCTGCTAAGCACAACAGGAAGCTCCTTCTCGTTGCTTTCTGATTCGTAATCCAGTGCAAATCTGCGTTTGTCCCATTCAGGGATATTTGGCACACATGTTTCCTCTTATTAAGCACAATACGGGGCGTTTGGCGGAAACAAGAGACTCAAATCCAATTTAGCGGAGGCCTCAGGTTTCCATTAATGCGGAAGTTTGATGACCAGCTTGCAATTACACCTCCCCATCAGTTTGCGCCTTCAGGCTGGCTGGCATGCTGTTGATTTGTAGCCTGATTGATAATCATTTGCGGATAATTGGTTTGCCAATGAAGCCTGGTGGTATGGAAGGCCTTGAATGCACCCAAATAAAAGTCCAACACAAGTTAGGCTTAGCTAAAATATACAACCCTCCCCTTCCCCCTTATTTAATCTAGTATTTTTCTCTATTTCAGTACAAATGCTTTATTTATTCAGTGTCATTTGTTTTTCACTGTGGCTTGGTGCAGCTGAAGTGTGTGTGTTTGGAGCTGCAGGCCGGTGCCCAAAGAGTAATCACGACCAGCCGTACAGCCATGCAAGGCGTCTGTCTGTACTGTATATGTGCACACGCTCACAACTTTAAATGTATCTGTGTGTGTGTGTTTATAAACAGGCCTGTCTGTCTGCAGCTCAGTGCTGAATGGATGTGACGGGGCCCCCTGATGGTTTGTTTTAAGTTGGATCCTGATGCTGAGCAGTTAAGTGTGCGTGTGTGTGTGTTGTTGTGTAAGTGTGCATGAGGGTTATTCTGGGCATGAGCTGCTGGAGCGGATGCCCGCTCGCTGCCAGACGTCAAACTTCTACCACCAGTCTGCTGTGACATTTGTAGAGTGTTTGAACGCACAACGCTGTGCACACTTAGCGTATTGTGGCACTAATGGGATGTGAGTTTTCTGTATTTTGACATGAATGAAAGCTCACCTGGAACACACACATACTCTCTGCTGAGATAATGGTATGCTAATTGCTTCCAAAGCTGGTTTTATAGTTACTATGGATGCACATTTTTTAACAATTTGCTTAACTGATAGCCGCATAATCAATAAATAATCGATAATCAATATAATGTCTTAAGTATAATGGATATTTATCCATTTGCTGATGAAGTCACAGACATTTAACCATTCAGCTACATCAGGGCCGGCCCTTCCAATAGACAGTATAGGCAAATGCTAAGGGCGCCATGGCCTCCAGGGGGCGCCACAAAATAGGGATAATATTGTGCCAGGGGCACCGTGACCCCCAGGAGGTGCCACAACGTCCATATTTAATACTTTTAAATTGAACAGAGCTGCATGGTAGAAAGCCGCTTGAGTTGGAAGGTATGTTTTTTCTGCATACTACTAAAAGTAAGTACATTTAGTGGTGACACTAAGGAACACATTCTGTATTAAACATTCAAATTTAGACCAGTGGCAGGTAGCCATAAACCCCACTACACTCCACACTCATGCTGCTGACAACATTAATAACCCTAAATACCCATAATGCATTGCAGCACAACGGTCCCGTACTTGCTACCGACTCTGTGATCACTACAATATTAAAACTAGTTATTACTATTAACTCTTAAAACGGAAAAGCTCACATTGATTCAAATGTAAAGCAATGCCCAATTAATATTACTACAAAACAATGCTATTGGATTTCTGTTGTAAGCGTATTGTAGTGATCACAGAGCCAATCACAAGACTCCCCTGTCATGCTGCAATGCACCATGGGAGTTCAGGGTTATGAATGTTGTCAGCACCATGAGTGAGAAGGATAGTGGGGTTGATGGCTACCTGCCGTTGTTCAGAGAAATGGGTTTGTAAATTAATAACACTTCATATTAAACAGAACACAGAGGGTCTGGTTCAAATGTCAAGTGTCCATGTCATTTGCTACACCACATCAATCACTGACAGAGGGGGGTGCCACACATAATCTTGCCTAGGGCACCACATTGGGTAGGGCCAGCTCTGAGCTACATAAACATTGGTCCAGTAATATCAGGCTTGTCCTCATTACATGATCACTGACCGGAGGGCATTAACGGCTACAAAAGCCTCTGTCATGGTGGCCCTTGCTAGCTAAACACGAAACTGCCTGTAGTTTAAGCAACCACCTCCTCTGGTCACTACAGTGTTAAACACAGCAAACAATCTGCAGTCTTCTATCCTTTTAAACAGTAAGAGCAGAGGCAGCCCTACCCAATGTGGCGCCCTAGGCGAGATTTTATATGGTGCCCCCCTTCATCGGCGATTTACATATGCTTTACAAAAGAAATCCAGTAGTATTGTTTTGTAGTAATATTAATTGGGCATTGCTTTACATTTAAATCAATGTAAGCTTTTCCATTTTAAGAGTTAATAGTAATAGTTTTAATATAATTATATTGAAGGTGAATTTTTTCCTGATTTTGTGGCGCCCCCTAGAGGCCATGGCGCCCTTAGCATTTGCCTATATTGCCTATTGGGTGAGCCGGCTCTGAGTAAGAGGCTCCAGTTGGTGGCACAGACAGGAACTACAGCTAATGTACAATACATTTTCTACATGCATGACCTTCTTCTTCTGCACTGACCCATTTATCCACCCCAACCTTGTGCCTATGGACTTTGTATACCTCACCTAACCTCCTAAAGCTAAGCCTTTCTGACAGAAAGCCCTAATTGGCATAATTCTCACATTGCTGCCATATCAAATTGACATAAAAACATGATTTCTCAGAATTAAAATCAAAATATTCAGGAGCTAATAATGTAGTGTCATTTATTTATCCACAACATTCCCATGATTTTGTCTTCAATAACACGTTTCCCCATTTGGGCTCCTTCGCAACTCTATGGAGATACAGAGATAGATGTCACGACTAAAACCATTTTATGCCATTTAACTTATTATTCACACATTCAAATGTGTCTAAATTAGGGGAATACATCTGATAGTAATGCAATCAAACTTTAATCATTTTTGAACATTATAATGTAATTGTTTAAATTAATAGGATTTTTGGGCTAACGGTGTCAAATTATTTTTAGATCAGTATGAAAATTAAATAGAGTACTGACAATGGATTTTAAGTACAGCCAAGTTTGTTTAAAAAGTTGTAAAATGAATTCCTTGGTGACAGATTTAACATAGTCTAATGAAGACCTGGTTGCATTATGGGAAGTGTACCATTCAATAATGAATATACTTTAAATCAGTAACAATTAATTATTAATATCCCTTATAGCTACATTAGATCTGTTAAACTGTGGAGATTTGAAAGATGTTGAGTTGTTTGTTAGGTACTCATTTTGTTCATGTTAAAAGTATGAAGAAATATGACAAGGAAGCAGGAACAGATCGAAGGCAACCAGTCAAAGCTTTTCACAACGCGACCAATTACAGAGTGACAAATTCCTCTGACCCCGACATGTCATCAGCTCCATGATGTGTATATGTGTTTATGTGTGAGTGTGTGTTTCACATCTGCTACTCATAACCTCCGTCTTGTCCCTCTCTCAGGAGGTAAAGCTCAGCTGTCGGAGGTCCGCGGCGTCTCTCAGGCTGTCAAGTCCCTATCCTCGCTGTGCAGGAACAAAGTCTCTTCGATGCTTCTGCTTCTTTTTAGCAGCTCTGATGGAAGAATCAGTGAGACGGTCATCACATCCTTCTCTGCCTATAGGAGTTAATGGACTGTGTCTGCCAACATGGCTGCCCCTTGATTTGCAGTTGAAAGTAATTCAGATAATCTCCTCCAGTTTGCTGTCAATGAGAGCAATTTGCTTTTTGCTTGATGTCTGGATCAGAAAGAGGAAAATGTCACCTGTTTAACACTCATGAATGCTTACGTTGGTGTATTCTTGTTATTTGTGCGACACCTTTCATACAAGTTAGTGCAAATCAAACTGCTTTACAGATGGCTGAGAAAAAAATAACAGTAATGTGAACAAAAACAAAATTAAAGAGAAGCCTTAAGAGCCAAACGGGATTCACACTGAGATTTTAAGTCTTATCAACAAATGGAATGGAAAAGGCCACAATGGACCAATTGATCCTGCTAACAAGGATTGCCTGTGTATTCGAAGCCTGATATGGCCTTTCCCTGTCCTCAAGCACACATCGATAGAGCACACTGATACGCTCCTTTATTACAAAGAATAAGGGCTCTGTGGTTTATTTTAAGTCAAAACCACATGGAGCATCCTGCACCACATCAGCTCCAAGAAACCCCACCCAATATCATTTTTGCCACTGTTTATGTCACATTTGCTGAAGGTTACAACAATAGCCACCTGCTTTGGGAAATCACTGACCTTTTTTTAAATTTTAGATTTACATTTTCAGAAGGAACTAATGTAACAGATCTGGAGCTGACAGCAGAGAAGCAGCCAAAAGCACTGTTGGAGTTAATTTTACATTGGATTTGTTGACATTTAAAAACATTTTTTAAAATACTGAATACTGCCAGCCTTGGCCTTTGAAGATATCAACACAGCTGCTCTCAGATCCTCCGGCAGTCTGTTCCAATGACTTGGAGCATGAAAGGCAAAAAGCTGCCTCACCAAATGTTTTTGTTCATTTCAGAACAACTTAAGGACTCGTTCCAGAAGCCGTGAAAGGCTTTTCTGGTTCATACATAAAAAGCGTTTCAGACATGTATTTAGATGTAGGATGGTTAAGTGCTGTATGAAGTACTACACTGTAAGCACAGATGAGTTGAATTAACTTAAAGAGAAACTGAGGGAAGTGGTTGCCTTATGTGATTAACAATTACAAGTAATGTGTAATGAGAATGCTTGAAGAGCTGGAATTACTAGTTAAAGTTCAATACAGTAAATGACAAGTTGATTTACCTTAAAAAATAATAAATAATAAATAAATAGACACAAACCCCTGTGTCCTTGGTGACGGTCTTGTGCTTGACCCATTCATCCACCCCAACCTCCTCCCTATGTGGGTTTTGTCACTTTTTGTCTTTTTTTTTTGCTGAATAAACATAAAACGTGAATTCTGTATTCAATAATATTTTGTTTGTTGTAATGGAAACTTTTAATTAAGTGATGATTTTGGGCCAATAGTGTTTTATTTTTTAAATCAGTATGATTTTGAGTACTAGTCAGTTTGTTGAAAAAGTTGTATAATGAATTCCTTAGTGAATGATTTATTGTAGTCTAATGAAGACCTGGTTGCATTATGGGAAGTGCAACATTCAAGTTTTTTGGAATTTGACACATTTTAGTCAATAAACTCCCAGAAATTATGTTGATACTATTAAAATGTAGTAAAATTGTTGTGTTTTGTGCTTCAAGCTATGCATACTTTTTCACTAATTACACAAGACCACAACTGAAACATGTGCTGAGGGCCAAACAACCCCTAATAATGCTTAGTCA
>OMNN01026163.1:39541-64688 GCA_900302755.1 Chromis chromis
ATAATGCTTAGTCATACTATATTTGCTATAGATAATCTTTAAAGGGCAAGAGAGGGAAAACAATTATCTGTCGGAATATAACTATAGCAGTTATATTCAATAATAATGTTAAAGTTATCAAGGTGGAATTACATTTGTAGCAAAGTGTATTTGCTGCTGCAATTTAGTACAAGGTGTCATTAGTATAAAAATATAAATATATATATATTTTTAAAATCTGCCTTAAGTATTTGCTCGTTTGCTGCTCCAGTTCACACATAGGCAACACATTTCTGAATTACCTACACATCTGTTTTTGTTTTTTTGCTGTGGATCAAATGAGACAGAGTGGCAATGGTCAGATTAAAATGTGTCCTCGTGTCTTTCTTTCCCTCTGTGCAGCTCTTCTGCTCTATAGGTCTCTGGCTGGCAGCGTCAGGGGATCCTGGGCATGAGGCCTGGTACTACCGCCTTCCCCCTGCCCACAGTGTAGGAAGATTTAATGGCTCATGTGCCACGGCATCCAGCCTTTACTGGCTCCTTCTGCTCCTGCCTGGTCGGGTGGGTAACAAGGGGTGAGGGCAGGAGAAAAAAAAAAAACAGTGGAGGAGAGTAACATCCCTGCCAAGATGCAGCCTCCTCCTCTCACCACAAGTGTGTTGTGAATTATCTTCTCCCTCTCCCTCCCTCTTTTCTCCTCCTAAGCCTTTAGTTATCCCTTGCTACTCACCCTCTTCCTATTAAACACATATAGATCTTCATCTGTCCACAATGCTTTCATGAGGCCAACTAGCTGACTCTATGGCACATTCATCTCACTTGTTTGGATAGCTAATTCTTTTTGATGAAAATTGCCTTTTCTCTCTCTCCCAGTCTCTCTCTTCCTCTCTCGCTCTCTCGCTTTCTCTCAGACTGCCAGTAACAATGTGGTTAATGGTTGCGGTGAAAAGAAACAAAAACAGCCGTAATTGATAATGAGAGTCAGACCGTGCATGTGAGGATCTCCGCCGAGCGTCTTCTCTCCATCTTGGACGTCTCAGACGGGCAGCTTTGCCAAGCAGGAATCTGATTAAACAGGGCACCGGGATCCACGGGGCTCTGGGGAGCTGGGATTTTGGGAATACAGCTCTGGGAATGAGAATTATTCTTCCCAGAAGGATGTCAAGAGGTTGAAAACCAATCCGCAGGGTGTTAGTGTGTAATTTCCTAATACCATAATGTGTAACGAGCACATGATTTTGGACTATTTGGATAAAATAAAGCATAAAGGTGAGCAATGCTCCAACAACAACACACTTTTGGATTGTTAGCAGCCTTAAGCAGGAGTTTGATATGTGTTGAGTGCTCTTTTTGGTGTTGTTAACATGTTTGGTGAGGGGAAGTAGTAATTATTGAGGGGAAATCCATCGTTTTGCGTGCATGTGGTAGAAGGTTGTTGAAGGACCCCACAGTTGCACATGTCTTTATCTGTTTTTGTCCCACTGAGCACAATCACTCTGAACACAAATATTTTTTATCAGAACCGCACCACAGCGGAGGGGAATTATTTTTAGATTTCTCTGATAAATGAGGGGTTTCACATATCTGGATGTGGTTGTTGGGGGGGGCAGAAGAAGAGTGAAAATTGTGGAGAAAGAGTTGGAAAAAAAACCTGGCATGGCCACAAAAGCTTTTAAAACAACATGTGAAAAATCAGCAGTTCTTTAACAGTTAGCTTGTCATTTTTATTTGCCTCTTCAGATGGTGGCAGCGGTCGTCTTTCAGGCTGTGCCAGCTGGGATTGGCTGCTGGCTGGAAGACGCAGGCCTGGCCCCGGTTAGCACTCTTATTATCATCACCACACACTGTAATTCACATGCCAATCACAGCTCTGAGCAGCGCAGGGCCGAGGGGAGAGGGGCTGGTTAGAAGGGGCCGCCGGCTGGGGTGATGGGCCGGGCGGGGTGGAGACTGTACGCTGAATACTTCCAGCAGGCTCTAATCGGACCTTTCATTCCCACATCTCTTCAGAATGAGCCTGGATAGGGGAATGATTGGTTATACAGGGCTGTCCTGAGCTGAAGCAGGAGACTGTGCTGCTGTAAGAACAGGACTGACCTCTGAGGAAGGTTAAACTGTCAGAGTTTGGCTGGTCTGGCCTGGCTCGAGTTAGCTGGGATAGACAGGACAGACTGAGCAAAGAATGACAATAGAGGAAATACTGTTAATCTACCAAGAATTCAGTTTTTCAGCCAAAAGTCACAAAGATGAAAATGCCTGTTTAGGCTAAAGAACAGTGGATCATACTGTACATGAAGGCAATGTGTTTTAATGGTTAGATGATATTTCCATTTGGGAAAAAAGAACTGTGTAGCAAAAGATGTCTTTTTATTCCAGTGTTCCTTCTCCAGAGAAACTCTACGACCTTCTACAGATGAGAGCGGCTTGTACCAGCTCTTCGTAAATCCAAACTTGGGCTCATTGTAATGTTTTTACAAAGTGGAGGTTTATGTATCAATAAAATCTAAACCCATAAAAACCCATCACACATAGCTTTTACATAGAGATAATTCTAAATTACAGCAGCCATATTTTTTTGAAATGAAGTAATGGAACATATTTCAATCTTTAGATTGCAAAACCTGTTTGCGGGATCAATTATTTAAAGCTTTAATCTTTTCATAGGATTCTTTTTAACAATTTAAAAAGTATAGAAAACATTATCTTTTAACAGAAGAGCAGCAGGTAATTTAGCTACTTTGTGATGCTACAATGGCCTGTTTACACTGATTGGGGTACAGCACTACTGATGTTTCTCCTGACCCCTTTACATAACTTTTTAGCCACACAAGCAGTGAACACAACATTGACATGTAATCACCATTTAAGCTTATATGGAAACCAGTTGCTTCTTTGCAAATTCATCAGTTATTTAAAAAAAATCTTTCATTTGTAGTTTGTTTTCAGCCACCTCATGAGTAAGTAAGGACATAAAGTAAATGTACAGAAATTACAGTCTGTATATAAAACTGAAATGACAAGTCAATGCAGAAGTGCCTTCAACCTGCATTCTTTCTAACAGCCAGCAGGGGGCGACTCCTCTGGTTGCAAAAATAAGTCCGACTGTATAGAAGTCTATGAGAAAAGGACCCAACTTCTCACTTGATTCGTTGCCGAAAACATTTTCTTATTGGGTTCATGGTGTCAATTGTTAGTTTCAAGCGTCTTTCAATACAGCATGATGTACATTTAGTAAACTTCAGTCCCATTTAGAGTAAAATTGATTATAAAGTAGGGTATGTTTCAGGGCGTGGACACCTTGCTCATCTGGTTTCAAAAGACCAAGATGGCGATGGGCAAATTCCAAACCCAAGTCCTTGAAACGATAGTCCACAAATCATTGGGTGACGTCACGGTGGCCATGTCCATCTTTAATAAATTATACAGTCTATGATTTAAAAAAAAAAAGAAGTATAGCACACAATTTAGTAAATCCCTGGATTGAAACTTGCAGGGAACAGTTACAGCTGCTGGAACCTAACTTAGGCCCCTTATAATTTCACTGAATGCCATCACCAGTTATACTCTTTGACACAACACCTGCGGGCATTAAACTTCACATATAAGGCTTTGACACTGAGAGACTAATTAATCCTGCTACCGCTCCACTGAAAACAGAATAAAAATCAGAGTCATTCAACATACGTTCATCCAAAATGTCCTCACGTATATTGAAAAACATTCTCTCTTTTCTGACTTTATTCCCACTCGAAAAGACTCTCTGCAGCCCCGCGGAGACACTATAATTTAAAGGCTGCCGAAACGGGAACTCAAAAGACAACATGCTATTTCAATCAAAAGCCCAGTTCTTGCCCCATCATCCTGCCTGCCAAAGCATGGTGTAGCTCACACATACACACAACACTCGCAAGAACTCGCCTGCCAACGTGTGGTTTGCTTTCACGATGCCTTAATGCCTTGTGGTTAGTGCTCTATCAGGGCCATGAGAAATGATTTATTAGTGGCTCCCGCCTGTATTTATAGATAATGAGCCTCCGTCAGTGTTAATAAAGAGATCCATTCTCAGCCTGGAAACACAGCACCTCTTTAAGGGATTACTGTCACTGCTGAACAATAGCACGTCCTCCAAAGATAGCCATAGTGTTAAGCTGTGTGTTAAAAGTGTATGTTGTGGGCATACAGTCTATTGTTGCAGGAGAATCCCCCACCCTGTCCTTCTTTACTCAGACTCAGTCACTACAGATACACTTTTATCTTTGCGCAAAATTTGTTTCCCGTCATTGTTGTACCAGAGGTTTTCATTCAGGCTCGTTTTTATAGGAGCTCATTTGCCGTGCCTCAGATGTTGCAGAAGAGCGAAGCAGCATGAATAAGTGTTTCCCTCGCAGGCCCGGCTTTTGTACTTTTATCTGTCTTTATGTCCATCACATGTACATGTCTTTGTGTGTGTGTGGCGTTGATGTGGATGAAAGATGTGGAGACACATGAGAGCTCTGGCAGCGAAGTGTGTTTGTGTGACATCATTCTGTCTCCCTCTGGTTCCAATCAGCCCATCCTCCCCTGTTAATGACACCTGATAGATTAATGACTGATAAAGTGTGTGTGTGTGTGTGTTTGGTAGGGGCCCACAGAAAGCCCGCAATCAGACAGCTCTCAAATTAGCGCTCCATAACTACATCCTGACCAGGGATTTTTAGACTTCTGAACCACAGGAAAGTCCTTCCAGACAATCAGACACATACACATCCACACAGGCTATCAGTTTCTTCCACAGTATATCACATCACATTTGTCTTCTTTCTAGCATGGTGAACTTTGACATGGTGAGAAACAGGGGTGGCGCTGGGGAGATCAGCAATTGTGGCAGCTTACTCTCATGTCCTCCAACCCTCCCCCTCCATTAGATACACACCCATAAACCCCTCACACATATCATTACTAGACCCACAATAGGCGGCTTTCCACTGCAGGAACGCGTAGCAGACGTGAGGTGGCGCTAACGTTTACAGGAAAGGCCCCATAATTGGCCCTTTGAGCATTTCGGTTTCCATTGCGGCGTAGGATCCGACAGCTTTGACTGTATCCAAGTTCCCCACAACAACAACAACAACAAATAGTAACTGGACCTAACTCTCATACTATGAGTACGTAGGAAATAAAACAATAGAAGTTTGTCATATTAGCCCATTTGGTGAATTTTAAGTTGTTAGTGAGGAGAAGACTGCTACTCGAAGAGGACATCGAAAGGGTAGAACAATTTTCTTGTCCTCTCTGGGTTTAACCAATCAGTGTTTGGCTTGTTTGAGTTTATCCAATCAGCGTTAGTTTAGGTAGGCTTTTCTCCCCCAAAAACAGCACTGAAAGAGGTTCTACAGGGGCGGTTTTTGCGGTTGAAACACGCACAGAGGTTTGGTTTGCACTAAAATACCCCGCAAGTTCCTGCAAAACAAGGTAAAACGGTCTAAGGGTGCTTTCAAGATTAATATAAAATCATCCTGACCTGCAAAAGACTATGCATCCACCACAGTGAGCATTCACACAGTTTGCAAATAACTTTTTTAGTTTGTTTCTGTGCACTATTAACAGTGATAACCATCATAATTGCTATCAAGAGATCACAAATTGTGTTACAGAAAGGCAAAATGTAAAAACACCAAAACTACAAGTAGAACATACCACTAACTTAAGGCATTATAGTTTGGTAACAAGCCATTAAAAAAAGTGATTGCCTATACCACAACAATCTATTTATAACTGCTTTTAATGGTTTATTATGAATCTATTAATGTTATGAGCAGAGTTTACTCACTAGGTGCGTACTTATACAGTGTCTCCTTTGTTTTCTACTAATGTCTTTATTGATACTGAGCATCTGGGAGATTCACAGCACAGCCATGGTCTACTTTCAACCACAAATTAGTCTGTTGAAACGGTCAGTGGTCATTGGCACATCAACAGTAGTTAGAGAGTGAAAGCAGTGTCACTCCTCCCCCTGCATTTCCCCCCCTGTCATCCTGGGATATAAAGCGACGGTCTACCAGCGGCCTCTTCAATAACCTCTGTAGGCTACTAAAACCTTATTTGGGGCACTTTAGAGTCCAGCGGGGACTATAGCCCCATAGCTTTCAGCCATAAGGGTTTAAGTTTGTCAGTCCTCTGCTGTTCCCACAGTGTGATGTGAGGATAGTTTCTGTCTGAGTTCAGTAAAAAGAGCTGGAATAAAAAGCCTTGCAGCGGCCTCTGTGTCATAATTGAAGAAAAAAAAATACAGATCAGCCTTTTGCCCTCTGGTCGAAAGGTGTTCCGAGTGTGTGTTTGTGTGCTTTCTGCTCCTCCTGTGAACCTGACAGAGGTGACGTCACTGAATCTGGAAGTGATTGGTCCAGGCTATGATGCCATTGGCCACAATTCAGCAGAGTGTGTGTGCAAGTGTGTGTTTGTGTGTGTGCTCGGCCGATGCAAAGTCAACATGGCTGCAGCGTTCTGGAGCAGTCTCATGGTGAGGTAATTTCCCTGGAGTTTAACCCTCAGGAACATAACAGACATTCGTCCATTTCCATCCCTCTATTCTCTCTCTCTGCCCTTTCATCCTTTATGATTCTTCCACCTTTCTCTTTCTACCTGTGCCAGTTGCTTACCTTGACTTGTACATACAGTATATGTGACTCACCTTTTTCCTTCTTCCAGTCATTCAGTTTGTCCTCTCCTTCACTCCTGAGCTTCAAAACTCCTTCTATCCCATGGGTTTCCTTCTCAGTCTTTTTCTGTCTTCCAACAGACAAGATAGACAGACAGGCAGGAACATTAGGTCATAAAATAAAATAAAATATAGCCAGCTTATTGCATGTTCAAAAGTGTCCTATCTGCAACTGAAAGAGTTCAGCAATTGAAGATTTATGCATCACTAAATTAAAACGGGTTGAACAACACAATTTCTTACATAGAGATTGGTTGTTGATTATTTGCACCCAGTAACTGCCAACTGACTAAACCAACATTAGCTTTCTAATACATCACCCATTAACAGTGAAGAGTAAATAAGGTAAGCAGAACCAACGTTTGATAGCATGTGGTTTTAAATGTGGAAAGACTTAAGATCACCTTTCACTAAAATACATCATAGGTCAAATATTATAAAGCTACACAAATAGCATTCTGCTCAAAGACCTCAAACTTAGGCTAGAATGGCATGATTAATGACTCGTTTTATTCTTGTGTATTCATTAAAATAAAAGTGAAGAGGAGAGGCAGAGACTTCATAGATTCACACAGTCTAGAGGAAGGAATAATAAAAGGGATTATTTTCATTTAAGACATGGAGACATTCAGACAGGACGCTTTGTCAGATTCAACTAATTATTCCAGAATGACATCCATTTGTGTTTGGTTGTGATTCTGCTCAAGTGATGCTGTGGAACAATCTGAGCAAGCATGACACCGACAGTCCCTGAGATCACAAATCCCCAAACCAGATGAGCCGAGTCACTTTGTAATGAATTGTGATTTCATGAATCTGTATCAGCAAGTCTGTCACATTTCCTTTTAATTCAAGCAAGCACGCACGACCTTCTCATCTAATTGTGGCATTCTGAATGCAAACATGTTGAACACATGGCAAGACACTATTATAGTGACTTGATACAAAGGAAATATACTATGTATGTATAAGGTTATGAGTGGCTTCAAGCAGGATGCATTTTCTTTAAACTCTTGTGAGCATCACATCTGTATGCAGTGGATCAACAGCATGCTTATCTGAAAAAGTCAGACATAGTGAAATCATGCAATGGCATGAAGTGCATGAAGTGAACTTTCCACATCTAAGAAACCCCCAAGCTATGAGAGGGACTGTTTTAAGAGGGTATCTAAGTATGGACTAAAAACCCGGACCCTAAGTTTGAACTGACATATAACTAAAGTAAGTATAAGAGGAAGCGTTTATCATTGTCTTCTGGGTGAACTTCTTTAGTCTGCTAAAGAGGAGGTAGATGGAGATCCCTGCAACCATATCCATTCCCAAGTGTGCTAGAAACTGAAGGGTCTTAATGTCCTAAATTAAACCAGACTCCAGAAATTATATTTTTTAGACTCCAGAGGTGAAAGTGTTGAACAAATAATGAACCAGATTATGTTCAGACTCAGTTGGTTTGGTTGAATGTTAATAATGTTGACTGATGCCTCATTGTTGCTAAACACAATGATTGTTTCCTCTACCATTTATCTTCCTTGCAGGAAAGGGAATATAATATAATAACAACAACAACAACAACAACAACAGAGTGGAGGACTGAGAGCTAGCAGATGAGAAAGAGAGGTATTTTGACCATAGATATGCAAAACAGCAGTTGTTAAAGAGACCAGTCAAGGAAGCAGTGTCAGATGAGAACCCCGAGGTGACCAATGAATTAGAAGGCTATGATGTTCCACTGTTTACAACTGTAACCATACTGTTAATCTATGAGCCTTCATCTCGATGACAAGCAACTTATTCACAGTTTAGAGAGGTTGAGAAGTCTGGACACGAAAGAGCCACTTCAGAAATGATTCATGTTAAGGTGCCCTATCAAAGATCTTGAGTCATTCGTAGATAGAGATAAAATAGCATCTGAAACGCTTCTCTAATTGGATCTAACTTGACCTGAGGCAGAGATACTCATATTTGCTAGAATCTAGCAATATTGAGTCAAGTCTGCATCATCAGTATGGCACAGTTCAGTAAAAAGAATATGACTGGTGCTATAAACTACCTAACAAGTGTACCAGTAAGTATTGGGGTTAAGTCCCTACAGAATTTTTTATGACGTGAATTTACCTGAGTAATAGTGATAACCAAAACCCCACAAAATTATATAAAATACTACTTTTCCTGCCTAAAATAAGGCGGAGACCTTACAATATTATTCATTGTAGAGGTTAAACCAACTAACTTGATATTATAGCTAAGATGCCAAGGTACTATTAATGATGGAGATTACCCCCAGTAATTTATTATCATAGCCAAGACCCTTCAGTATTATTAGTTTCGAACTAATAGCAGTGGGATGGTGCAGAAGCATTATTTAAAAACCATCGGTGATTTCCGATTTAGGCATAAACTGTGGTTGCGTAGGTAAAAGAAAGATGGCACAGAGGAGTGGGACTACTGATAAGTCAATGCTCAACTTTACCATACGACACAAATACGAGTTTTATCTCTGTAAACTTTAAAAGCTATGTCAAATTGTCATTGTAATAGTATGACGGCTTTGAATCATGACCTTTAAGATAACTAAAATGCGATCACAACCGATAAGTCTGATTCAGAATTTTAACTGAGTGGATTCCATTACCTGCCAGTATCTTTCTACAGATGTGAGGGCACAGAGCTGGGATGGAGGAGAAGGGCCACGGGGGCGCGGGAGCTGCAGGAGTCACGGTGCTCCCGTTGCTCGGCTGTGACGTCACTCTGGTGGGCGGGGTCGGCGGCCTTGAACCCGGAAGCTGGACGGCAGGTAACAGGAGCCGAAGAGACTTGAATTTCGGGGCTTAAATTCAAAGTACAAGGTGTTAAGGGCAGGAAATATAGACAAAAACGGGATAGACGCCGGGAGGAGACGCCTTTCAGAGCTGGAGCAGGATTAAGGAGGTTAAATTCCTATTCCCAGAGGGCGGGAGTTGGTGCAGGTGGACAGACATTTCTTAATGTGGAATTAAAGTTCTTGATGACTTGCGGCGGTCGGAGGTTGGATTTGGCTGTTGAGAAGCTCTAATTGGACGAAATATCATCTATGGCTTCCGCAAACGCTGAGCCGCTTTGGTGTCAACGATGCAATCCTACTTTGAGGACGGATCAGGACGCCTGGACATAATCGGAGGCAGAAGGTGAGAACAAATCCCCATAAAACTGGTTTCTGAAGAGGAAATGAATTGTAGCGATGATTTTCAGATCTGCAGAGGCAGGTGTAGCAGCGATGGAGCAGGTAGAGTGAATGAACACAAGGAGGGTTATAAAGCGCGCTAAATAGGTGGGCTGGACTGAAGTCGTGAATGATTGGACAGTAAAAGGGGTCTTGAGATTAGCTGACTTCATGGCTGCCTGAACCAGCTCTTTTTTTAAATCACAGAGATGAGTTTTTAGGGGTGAAATCAGTGACTGGAGAGGGGCTTTAAAATTACATGTCACAAAAATAACACAATATAGCTCTAATTTTAATAATTCAAACGTAATTTTATTAAAGTGGCGCAAGCTAGGTTAGCATAGTTAGGCTAGGCAGAGCTCATTCTACTGCTCTTTAAAACACTTTCTAGTGTCTGCATATTTAAATAAAACAAAATCATACCGCATTTACATTTTATAGCTCTAAAATGTCATCTTTAGAGGTTACACTCCAGCTTTTGACCCTACAGTGACTCCTTTTGACATGTTCAGTATATTTAGCTTGAACACTGCAACAATGTTTTAAGCTAACTGTAGCTAGCTAGAGACTAGTGGCTAAGAGCAAAAGAAGGGATTCACACAGAAACTCCAAAACTCCCTTCAGTGAAAATCCAGTTTTTTGCCACGTTATGGTGTTTTTTAAATGCTGGGAGTCATATCATGAGTACAAATCAGACTCCCGCACACTGTTTAACTTGTAATCATCAATTTATTGGTGCAACGTTTTGGTACTAGACCTTCATTGGGCTTTTTTGTACCTGTTGGATGTGCTCTTCCCCTCTCCTACGCACCTGCTTCATGAAATAGATGTGCAAAGAGTTCCCTTGAGTCATTTCATGAGTGAAATATGAGTGAGTATTTTCACCTAACTGCAGATTGACACTTTCAGGATTTCATACCTTACAAAATTAGGGAACCAATCGTGTCAAATTGTAGGCCTTCGTAATCATATTTCAGAATTGGTTTCTTGTTCGAATATGTGTGGCTAAATTACTCTATTATCACAACTTGCCACTGTGTAATGTGGAGTAGTTTTACAGTGTTTGAGCAGAGCTGTAGGTGAGCTGAAGTGCATGGAAGGAGAGGCAGGGAGGAAACAATGATGTAGAGTTACATGTCCGCCATTTTAAGTCAAAAAGAAAGTATTTTCATTTATAAAAATCTATATACTTTATGTAGTTTTGACACACAGAGATGAGTTTTAGGTGCTTGATCAATTATTATTATATTAAAAGAGTAACTCTAACATTACCTTTTCAAAAATAACATCTCCAACTTTAAAATGGCAATGCCAGTAGTGTTTCATGAAATCACTAAATACTTTCATACACAGAGATGCGTTTTTAGGAGTTAAATCAACAACCTAAGAGGGACTTAAACAAACTTATAAATAGCCGGTGCAACCTGACCCTTATCTTCTTGACGTTTCTGACATTACCCCTCCTTTCCTCCCCTCAACCTGCCCAACAGAGCAGCTCCTTCAGCATGAAATTATTACATTTCCCTGAGGTGAGCCAAGCTGCGAGGATGAAGAGCACAAGACAGGCAGAGCTTTGAGAGAGCGAAGGTAGCTTTAGAAGCTGATACTCGCAGGAAAGACTCATTTGTCACCCTTGTCTCAAAGCCATATGCGACTGCCAAAAAGTGTGTGTGGCGAGGCAGGGATCATGAGAGTGTGATGGACGCTGATTTTGGGGGAGAAATCTGAAAGGGGTCTTTGAAGCAGCGTCACTGCTCTCCACCACAGGTCTTACCCAAGAGATCTGCTCCTCGGCTTCTCCATCTGCCCTCTCTCTCTCTGTTTGACCACTAAATGTTCTCCCACTCGAGGCACATGGTGATTATGGCGGATCCACATGAAGACATGTCAGTGACGTTATGAAGCACTGAGCAGTGTCTAACTTTTCGGTTCAACGCAACTCTGTGGCCAGCTGTTACCATAGCAGCTGTGGTCCTGTGTGTCTGTGTGTGTGTTTGAGTGTGTGTCTGAGTGTTTGTGCGCTGTATGAATGGTTTGGGAGCAGCGAAAAGGACAAAGTCATTTGTCACTTGCGGTTTCACATGTCTGGTATTGAAATTGATGACAAATCTATGAGGTGTGTGTCTGTATGTGTGTTCATATTTGTTGGCCTGTGTGCGGGTGATGTCATGCATGAGAGCTTCTTTTTCTCACATTTTATGAATCCAGCTTTGCCCCTGCAGACTCTCAGTTTGCTGACATTGCAGGCGAAGGGCGTGCATTTGTGTATACACGTGCACGAGTGT
This sequence comes from Chromis chromis, assembly GCA_900302755.1. Classification (NCBI taxonomy): domain Eukaryota; kingdom Metazoa; phylum Chordata; class Actinopteri; family Pomacentridae; genus Chromis; species Chromis chromis. The sequence goes on from OMNN01026163.1 coordinate 51,702, forward strand.
AGGCCGGGTATTTTTATTGCTTTTATTGGACGTTAGCTGCAGACCACAGGGAAACATTGGCATTCAAACTCCATCATGCTCGCCCGCCATGACGCTTGTTGCCTCTATGAAACACGGGTGCCCATTTGTGTGTGTTTTTTTTGCTCTTTTTCGAAATCCTACCTAGCAGGCGTGTTAGAAAGTTTGAGACGTAAACTGGACGGACGGCGAGTTTAATCTGCCGTTAATCAGCTCCTCGGAAAACTCACTCAAGCATCAGACGCTGCAGATTGCTCGGCCTCTCCCAGTAACTCCCTCTCTGTATTTTTCCCAGTCATCACTTCACTTTCTCCCTGAATCACTGGATTTCACCCCCCACCTGCTTCCATACTTCCCCCCCAATCATCCCATGTTTCCTTCTGGAAGGAGAGTGCAGTTTCTTTCTCTTTTTTTGCTCTCCCTGTGTTTTGTGAGATGCCGAGAAGCCCTCAGGATTAAATCTAAGTCTTTTGTTTATCATCTCAGCTATTACTGCTAATGCTGGCTTTCCCTCTCTCTTGCAGCGTGTGTGTGCGTGTGTCCACGCATGCATGTGTGGGCAAGCTCTCAGATCAAACACAGCGTAAGACGAGCCCATAAACAAGCCTTCAGGACCACTTAGGATTTTCAGGCAGAGTCAGTGTTGAGGGGGCTCGCGGAGGGGGAGTTAGGTACAGAAATCAGCTGCTCTGTTTATGTACCTTTCAGTGGTGATTACCGGTCCAATCTGTCTGTTTAACAGAGGAAATATCATAGCCTCGCTGTGTGTGTGTGTGTTTGTGAGGCGAGGGAGATGCATATGGTACAGTTGCAGTGCAGAGGGCTGGAGGGATGCCACCGAGCTGCATGGAATTAGAGCGCCGGTGCAGCAGTTAAGTGTTTATTTACTCATACCCTAACGGAGGAGAGTGAAAGCAGAGGAAGCAGAGGACCACCACAGGCCAGAGGCAGAGAGAGGACTGAGGATATGTGTCAGACGGACTGTATAGCCTTGGCACAGCTCTGTGTTTCCACACTGTGCAGTGAAGGCTGTGTACTGTGTATGTGTCAGTGTGAGTGGGCAGACACACTGGCAGGTAGTACCCAGTGAGCAGGAGTGGAATATTTAGAGATGAATAAGCTACATTATACACTCAACATATTATTTTCATTACATTACAGCGCAAGATTGAGTCATTTTTTATGTCATGTACCGCACTGAAAGTTGGTAATGTAATTAAGCTGAAAGTGTAAATAGTTATGTCTGGTGCTGTTAGGTTCAATTTCATGAATGGATTTTTCCTGATGGATAGGGAGGATGTCTGTTTCCAGCTGCAGCCACTAGATGGCACCAAATCTACATGAATTAAGTCTGAAGTGAGGAGGCAGTAACTGGGTACGGTGGCCAACGTTAAACCAGCAATAACAGCCGTCTAAATTAAGCCGAGCATCATCTGTCTGTATGCTCTGTAGCTTGAGGTTGCAGCGGATCCTGCATCTTCTGTTTGCCATCTTAATCCCCTCCAGCCACCGGGAGCGCTGCGTAAAGCCGAGGTTGCAAAGTGCGTCACAGCGCTGAGTTGCGGAGACCACACGGAGCCTGCAGTCTAGCACCGATCGTCTCCCACCTTTTTCTGTCTGCGCAAGAATAAGCCCCCCTGAGCTGCCTGTTTCTTCTCCATCATGGTGAAGATCGCTTTTAACTCGGCTCTGGCGCAGAAGGCGCTCGGCAAAGATGTGCCGGCTGCGGTGAAGGTGAGGCTTCGGCGTGCGAGTCGCTGTGTCCGGTTTGAGTCTGGTTGCAGGCCTGCGCCGGCCGCTCAACTGTTAATCCATGTGCAGATTCATAGCGTGTTGTTTTTCTTGGTGCAGTTAGGTTTGATAGATTTGCAGTCATTTTCTTTTTCTTTTGCAATATGCATGGAGTCATATTGCACCTGATGCAGCGGGACCGCCCATCTCCTGCACAGCTGTTGTGCAGAGGACGAAGATTGAGTGGGATAATAGGAATTGCTAAACTAAAGCTGTGTATACATTGATATTGATATTGATATGAAATGCATGCAGTGGTATTATTGCTATTAGAAGTGCTGGGAGTACTGTGTGTATTTCTGTGTTTAGGACCCTGAGCTGGGCTCTGCTCCAGCGGGCACTGAGGGCTCCACAGGTCGCTGTCTGCTCACCCTGCTGGGCATCGCTTTCATCCTCAGTGGGCTCATCGTGGGGGGAGCTTGTCTCTATCGATACTTCACCCCAAAGGTGCGTATGTGTTATGATTATGCATATCATTAAATAACTGATTTTTGTATTACATATATTATAACCTTGTAAGCTCCAGGCTGTTTCTGCGCATTTTATTTGCTGCTGTCACATTTTAATTCTCTGTGGGTTCATTTTTTTAAAATTGCAATATAAAGTCCTGCACCTCTGTGGAAACAGCACAACCCTGGTTTGGAATCCAGGAGAGAACACAATGTCTTTGCACAGGATGACACAGTTCTAATGCCGTAAATCATGAAAAAATGATGCCCACAGGTGAACAATGGAACAATGATAACTCCATATAGATCTTTTACTGAATCAATTTCTACACGATCATCTACGATTTACCTGACATTTTTATACCATGAAATATGGATATTTATATAGAAGGGACTTCCATCCATCCATCCATTATCTGTACACCGCTTAATCATCTGTAGGGTCACGGGGGGCTGTAGTCTATCCCAGCCGATCCAGGCGAAGGCAGGGGACACCCTGGACAGTCTATGACAGGGCTACACATAGAGACAAACAACCAAGCACACTCTCATTCACACCTACGGACAATTTAGAATGCTCAGTTAACCTCATCATGTTTTTGGACTGTGGGAGGAAGCTGGAGTACCCGGTGAAAACCCACGCTGCACAGGGAGAACATGTAAACTCCACACAGAAAGATCCCAGGCGTTCTAACCAGGGCGCGAACCGGGGATCATCTAGCTGTGAGGCGACGGTGCTAACAACTGAGCCACCGTGCAGCCCCCTAGAAGGGACATGTATGACAAATACATTTTTTCATATTCAACTCACCCATAATCAGAAATTATTGGATGTACTTGTCCAGTACTGCAGATTCTGAATCAATGGCATGATGACAAATAACAGCGAAAATGTGTCGTCCAAACATAGCTTTGAATTTCAATGTGCGAAAAAATGTGCTGAAAGTGGATCAACCGGCAGTTTATCAAAAGATTTTATCTTGTAAAGTATTTGATATATCAAGCTAAGATTTCACAGATACCATTTTGAATATTTATGGTAAAATAAGTTTCAGGCAAATTAGAGATGGTCGAGTAGAAGGCCCCTGATAATCTGAGATAGAATAACTATCCTATCTGCTCTGTGTAAACACAGCCTGCAGTTCAGCCGAAAAGTCCATGAGTCATGTAATGACACAGCTGAGTCACTGATGTGTTTTTCCCAGAATGCTGTTACTGCCCACGATTTATTTTTGTCCAGTTTTTAAAATGAGACATGTAGAAAAAAGTGATTACGATGAAATATCACAATTTAAAGACTGCCCAATGACTCTGAGGTGAAAACTCAATGATTTCTTTCTTTTCTGTTTGTACAGTTCCTCACTCAATTTTTTTCAAAACGACGGTTTTGAAAAGGACAATAATGCAATTCAGAGCCATAATATTTAACATTTATGTAACTGCAGCAGGTCAGAAATAAAAAAATAAAAGGTGCCTTTGTGTTGAAGATGCTTTTCTATGTCCCGTAACTGTCCAGGGTCTGATTCCAGCTGTGACCTGATGTAACCTTTTCTCTCTCTTATTGTGTTTTTCATCTACATCCACACTGTAACTGTCTAATAAAGGCAGAAAAAACTCCTACGTCACACAGCAATTGAGCATTTAAGGAAAGGTCAGCATTTAACTGACCTTTCTCATATTATTAAATCTAAACTGTGTGACTACAGTAGAAATATCAAGATACAGAGCAGCAATCAGCAGATATCATAACAATCTTTGCACCTATAATTTGCAATCAGAGGGTTTCTTTCCCAGAGGAAAGTGTATCCGTTCAGATAACAGAGCTTCCACAAGTCCTCCCACATTTTGTTTTCATGGCTGAATAAAACACTGTCCTTTAATTCCTCTGTCACTTTGACCGGAGGCGTGCAGTGGGAGAGAACAGGGAGGGGGTTGTTATTTGAGTTTGGGAAGAATTATTAAGGCTGGTCGTGACTGCTGATGGAACACTTTTGTCTTGGTGGGAAACAGGAGTGCTGACTCTCGCTCACTTCCGTCTTCAGAGAAAGTGCAGACTTCACCTCTTTGAATTCTGCTGTGTTTGTCAGTGGGAGGGTCCCACATTCAGTGTTTTGTAGGTTCTCTAGGGCCTAATGCCAATGAAGCCAAGCCAAGAATGCCTCAGTAAACTGTTAATACAATGCATAACCTCAGGTCAAATTTAAATTCAGCTTTGCTTTGGAGATTTCAGTTCAGTTTTTAGCTTATTTACCTTAAATCAGGGTTTTTCCTGCTCAGAATTGACTTTTTGGATGTGACTGTGCATGTCAGTGAGATCGAAGATGCATATTCTGACCATGTTATTTCTGACCATTTGATAAACCGAAAGGTCTATTATGCTTGAGGAAATAACACCCTAATAACCAGCACTGGTTACATGTTTCCTTTTTTGTCCATTCTTATCATTTTGCTGCTGAAACCTCTTTGGAGGGATGCCAAAAATTCCTCTATAGAGGAAAAAACCCTCCCTTAAATACCCACTGTTTCCTCACATGTAGGCTACAAAATGATTTATTTTTCATAAACCATATATGCATTTTATTTTTTCCAAAAATGTAACAGTTCACATTACAAAAACTGAAATTAAAACACAATGCAACAAAGTTCAGTGGAGTGTAGATTATTTTTTCTGCACTTTAGGCTGTTTAATGTAGCTTTAACCTTAATTAGCACTTCTACAAACTAAGTCCTGTCTTTGTCATGACTGAACATCTTAAAGTACACTCATGAGCAAACGGTATCTGAACCAAACATGTGCACTAGCTCCCCCTGGCAGCATTAAGTTGGTGCAGTTTAAGCTTCAGACAGAGCCGTCAGATAATCACAGCAGAGAAACCACTGACAGTACGTCTACATAAAATAGGATGAGTCACATAATTACTTTACCACTAGTCAAAGATAACAATGTACATCGGTGGCATATCTTGGTTTTGTTTCTGTGTATAACCAGATGTTGTAGTATGACCTAGAATGTTTTTGTTTTGCTTTATCTGCTTTATCGTGTGCATCAGAGTGATATATTTGCTCTCATTTGGTTGATTGCTCCTCAGAGGCTGTATCATGGCGCGATGCAGTTCAGCGACATGTCGGCCGGAGGGGAAAGCCAGCCGTACTACCTGCCCCGGGTGGAGGAGGAGGTGGAGATCTCCGACAGCATGGCCGTCATCAGCGTCCCACCTCCCCGCTTCCGACCCGGAGACCCCGCTTACATCCTCCACGACTTCAACAGGGTGAGGATGGGGGACAATCAAACCCTTCATACCCCGCTGTAGCTGATTGCTCCTGTTAATGTGCTTCACATTGTTTCCTGATGGTTTCATGTGTTTGTGAGCAGAAGCTAACGGCGTATCTGGATTTGACTCTGAGGACCTGCTTCGTGATTCCCCTGAACACCTCGGTGGTGCTTCCCCCTCAGGACCTCATTGACCTCTTCTCACAGCTGATGGTGAGTTACTGACCAGCTTGTGTCACGGAGGTGTAAACAGGATGAGGATGCAGCTGAGAGAAAAACTGTAGAAGAAAACCTACACACAACATTCTCACTCAAGCCCATGCATAAGCTCTGTATTCAGGACAAAATATCACCTGGGAAAATCCAGGGATTTATAATAATTCCAGAGATTGTCTGCGCTTTAATCCTGTGCGAATCGGTTGTGTCTTTAATTTGGAAAGTAAAAAATTCTATCACACATCACCTGGAAAGGTTGTTTCGTCTTTCCTTTCTTTTGGATGTGACATGAAGAAGGTTTCATTAATTAAATGTATAGTCGGCTTTGATTTGATATAAAGTTCTCCGTAAATCATAAAGTCAACGAGGTCAAAGCTGTGTCCCAATTTCTAAACTATATACAAATCCTGTGCAGCATGTATTACTTGCTAGTATACTGTGTTTGCAGTTAGTATATACAAACATCAGCATACTTGACCATTTTATGCTAACAGGAAATGATACGTTAGGTGTTGCTGTATATGAATCATACTGCAACAAGCAGCAAGAAAACTGCTGTTATTTGAACCTCTCCAAGAGTCTCACCAACACCCACAATCTCATTTTTTCCACCTCTCCTTTATCATTTGTTGATTGCATTGTTGGTAAGTTGTGCATCACTAGTACACTGAGGTTGCATACGACGTGCGTGCAAATGCTCTCAGCAGCAAGTCACGGGTTAAATTCCTGGTTATGGACAATTTGCTGCATCTCATTTCCCTACTTTTTTTTCGCCATTTGTTTTGTCACATTTCACTGCCACTATGAAATAATTGCAGAAAAGCTCCCTAAATATAATATATTTCTTTTAAAAAGTCAACATTTATACTGTATACTTTGCTGCCTTTAAATGCTAACGTCAGCCTGCTAACAACATACATACACTGACAATGTTAAGATGCTAATACGTCAAATTCTGACCTAGTGTTGGCACAAATGAAAAGTTAAGAGATCTTTTGTGTTCTCGCTAAGAGCCACATAACATTAGTGTGGTGGGCTGACTGACACTGGCACGCCAGAAGAATGATCACATTTGGTTATAAACAGCTTTTTCTTGGTGTCACTCACATGTAACAGGTTGGATTAACAAAAATGGTGCAAAAAAAACCCCACAAAAAACAATTTGTACTTTTGGTTTTAATATTATCGACTTGCTTTAGTTCATAGTTTTTATGTAAATATTCATGTTCTTGCATAAGCTTTGTTGTTTGAGATTTGGCAAGACTGGAATGTGGTCAGCAAGTTTGAAAGCAGCCAATCCCAAGGAGGAATGGAGGCTGAGAATTTTAGTTCAAAATGATAATTTTGAACTCAACTGAACTTATCCACTGTGACATGTTGCACAGCATTTGGTATTGTTGGTGGGTGATGGTGCAATCAGCAAATTTCGTTATCGTGCATGAAAGTGTAACAAAATGCAGAAGTTTAAGAATGATTCATTTAAAAACAGCGTCCTTCTGGCACGTCTGTCTTGTTCGCTGATCTGCTTTTCAATTGAGAAACGATGAAAGTGGTTTTATAAAGTACTGTGATGACCTGACAATCTTATCTTTCTTCTTCTTTGTTCCAGTCGGACTCATATCGCAGCTACCTGGTGCACGAGGACCTTGTGGTGACGGAGCGTATTGATGATATCAAGCCTTTGGGCTTCTACATTCGCCGGCTGTGTGATGGAAAGGAAACGTACAGAATGCAACGTCGTTCCAGCCTGCCAGGTATAGATGTGCTGGACACGTAAAACTGGCATTTTTCGTGTTTGTTAAGTTTCATTTATATATGTAGAGTGCCTGCATGTCTTTTAATTGTATGCCACCATAATTGTTTACTAGCTGATGCCACTTTTGTAATGGAGAATAGTGCGAGGTGCGATCAAAAAGTTGTGTGATTATAAAAAGTGAAAACCATATCTAAATTAAAATTTGGCTGCTATACCCTTTGAAATACTCTTGTGCAATGATACACTGCTCCTGCCACTTTTGGAATGCTCTCTGGATGTCCTATTCTGTCAATTACTATCTGCATTAATGTGCTAAATCCTCTAAATTGTCAAAGCTGGGTCCCTTCATGTCATTTTAGAAAAGAAGAAGTTGTACGGAGCCATATTTGGTAAGCAGGGTGAATGGGGAGCGAGGATTGAGTTATGGCCAAAAAACTTGCAGTCATTTTTGGTTGTTGCACAAATCACGTGGAATCCTGACTCATGACTTTTACTGGTTGCAACTGGAACTTTCTGATTGCACCTCGTATTTTTTTTAAGCAAATCAAACAGAAATTTTATTTCTGTTGTCAAGTTTGAATTTTACTCGTAAAACAACGCTAGTTAGATTAGCTTGCTGTTAGCACTTTGTGCAAGCAGACATGACTTTATGCTGGTGTTATTTCAGTACCTGCTCTGTGTTTTTCTAATCCTACATTTTAAAAAGAAAGGACAGCTGCTAGCTAACATTAGCTGTCTTTCCTCCATGTTTCATCCAGTTGTGGTAATAAATGACCAGAATGTCAAAACTGACATAGCAGCTGGTAGTTCTGTAACTTCAGTGTTCTATACATAACTCTGGCTTACTTCCAGAGTTATCAAGTAACATGTAAAGTATTAAAATTCCAGATTAGACTATAAGAATATAAGAAGAAAAGTCAAAACAAACCTTCCAACTTCTGAGCAGAAACGCATAAACCTTCAGTCTGATGTGAAAAAGAAACGTATCCAACATGCAGTCAGCTGAAAATGTAGGACTAATGTTTGTGTATCTTTGTGCTCATCAGGTGGAGGCATCCAGAAGCGCTCCGCAGAGGAATGTTTCACCATCCATCACTTTGAGAACAAGTTTGTGACGGAGACCAAGATCTGCAAGGTTTGATGGGAAAGCATGAGCATAGGTCAGAGAGAGTGACGGAGAGAGAGAGAGAGAGAGAGAGAGAGAGAGCCGAGTGACAGAGTCGGTGGTAGTGGGTGACGGAGGGAACAACTTTCAGCAGAAAGTTACTTTTGTATAAAACTCCAGTTTCTGCCTCCCTGCTTTAGTGTTAAGTGAATTTAAGTTACAGTGTTAAAGCCTAACTTCCCCCCTTCCCTCTGCTGTATACCCCTGAACCTGTATAGGCCATATAGCTCTTTTGCTCAAGTATTCACTAGCTAGTCTTGTACTGATGAGTCAGCCTGCTAACTTCACATATACTAAGTTTCATTTATGTTGGTTATTGTTTCGTTGCTGTAGCTTCCTGCAGACAGATCTTATTGATGTTTACTGTATTACAACATCCAGCCACCTCCAAACGAGAGTTGTTAGTCATTCTACTGAGTATTCTAGTGAACCTGAGAAGTCCTTCATAGCAGACTTGTCTTGTGTCGGCCTACTGTCACCACTCTTTACAGGGTTTATAGAGCAGCTTCGACAAGATTATGTTCTAGTGTGATTATAGCACAAGTCAGCATGGAAACGCCTGGTACAGTACACATGCTTGTCATTGACTTTTACGGATGATAACGGAGATGTACAAACCCAGAGCTCCCAGTCACCACTTTTGTAGATATTTCCCAGAGTGCCCTGCTGCTCCCAGAGGCCTCCGCTGTCCTGATGTGTGATGATTTCGTGTAACCGATGGTCTCATACCTGATGGTAAACAGTCCAGCACCGTATATGAGCAGTTTTTGTCTTTGTGTAGAAACTTCATTTGTGACTTTAAGGATAAGTGAATAAGCTAAAGGGAAATTTCACCGAATTTGACTTGAAAACTCTTTGATTGTCTAGTTTGACTTCTAATTTATGAGTTTTTATTCTCATGAGTTCACTTTTACTGAGACAGCGGTAATCAATATCACAAAGGTTACTATAGGTGTCTGAAGAACACTGTGTATTTAAAACTGTCACAAGAACACCATGCAATTTATTTGCATAAAAGTTGTCCTTGATTTTGAAATCCCGTACAAAAATATGAAACATTTTTCTGCCAAATAACAATAATAAGTCATTTTCAGTGGTTTCCTACTTGATGCCTGCACAGAAAGACAATCAACAGGAAGTCTGCTTGTGAAGATGGGTTTCTGTCTTAGCTTTTTAACCGAATACTAGAAGATTAGAAGAAGAAAAAAAACATGTTGTGTGCAACTACTGAACTGAACTTCACTTTGTTGTTGAATAAAGTTGCATTCTTTACCTACTGAACACTTTGGCAGTTTGGTTGTTATTAAAACTGACTCTATTTTCATCCTCTGCAGGTCATTAGTTTATCCTGAACTCGAATCGAGGGAAAAAAGTGGAGCTGATTTAGGGATTTTCTGTGTTTTCTGTTTCCTGATGCTTGTTACAGATGTGGGCACCGATGACAGTTTCATCCTGTAGAACAGAAACAGCTCACTTCTCACCAGAGCCATGAAAATGTAGAAACAACAAACATTTTATTGAGAAATAAATAGAAAACAAAAACACATTTTGAAACTTCTCCCACATTTTCACATACTTGCTTGGATGTAAATTATCCTTCTGTTTGTAGGAATGTTTCATTTGAGGGTTTAGTGGTTCAGATTAAACTGCTGGCCCTTTAGCAACAGTGCTGACAACAGACTAATCATTCTCTAAGTCCTCTCCTCCAGTTATGCAGGACAGGCGCCTGTTGAAAGCCATGCTCTCTGGTATCTCCGGCTTGCTCAATCGCCTCCAGAATTCATCGGTTGTGAAATAGTATATGAGTGGGTCCAGGCTGCAGTTCAGGCTGGCCAGGCAGAGCGTGACGGGGTGACACCGCAGGATCAGGTCCCTGAGGCTGCAGTCACTCAGAGCATTGGCTTTAACCAGAAAGTCTAGAGGCATGGTGATGTGGTAAGGCACAAAGCACACTAAGAAGACAACGGCACAGCTTAGAACCATCCTTAACGCCCTCCGCTTCTCCCCCCTATCTGGAATAGCCCCCCCTGCCGGCTCCCTGAGGCTCCCAGCGGTCATGAACGTGCAGGCCAACACCAAGACGAGGGGGATGATGAAGCCGAACAGCTCCGCTATGATCAGCAGCGCCCAGGCTGCAGGAGCACTGACAGTCCTCAGAGGCAGCTCGGAGAAACACACAGGTCCAGGGCTACCTGAGGCCGAGAGGTTTGAGTTTGTTTCAGAGATGGGGTTCCTCAGCAGAGGGAAGGGCAGGCAGCAAAGGCAGACCAGCAGCCAGCCAAGGCCACATATCAGCTGGTCTCCTTTTCGCCTCGATGAGTTGTACATCAGCGGACGCATGATGAGCTCACAGCGACGCACGCTGACGCACACCAGGAAGTAGATGGAGGCGTACATGTTGACGTACTTGAGATAGAAGCAGATCATGCAGAGGGGATGGCCGAAGGGCCAGGTGTTGTTCAGGTAGTAGTAGATCCGCAGAGGCAGAGAGAGAACCTGAGGAGAGTCAGATTGAACAATTCAGCAGCCAGTTCACTTCTTTTCTCAGTTAGTAAATTAATCAGTTGATTGGTCAACAAAAAATTAAAAAACAATGTCAGTAATATTTTGTTTGAGATTATTTCACAATTTTCTTGGTTTGTCTTACACAAATTAGACATACACATTGCACATAACAACTGTATTTGAGTAGCGCAGAGAGCTGAAGCCTCATTTCTGCTTCAGCTGATGGCATTTTTACACTTCTGCTTTTAGTTGCATTGTTGTGTGTTTTGTATGATTATTTTTGGATGTTAATCTTTGTGGTTTGAACTGTTTATAAAAAAAGTATGTCTGCATGTGATACTTAATTTTGGCTCCCCACTTACACATCATCAATATCAGTAAATCTCGTCATGAATGTCATGAACTATTAATAAATAGTTCATGACATACTTTCATACTTTATTGTGGTTGTCAGTGCTGGAAACTACATTCACCCAAGTGCTTAAGTACAATTTTGAGCTAAATGCACTTTACTTGAGTATTTCCATGTTTTGCTACTTTATACGTCTGTGAATGTCCTCATTTACCCAGTTCATAGTCATTCTGGGCAATTCAATCGATGGCAACTGGACTCAGTAATATGTCTTTGAAAACGTTTTCGCCTCTCGGATGAGTCCAGTTGCCTTCTATTGAATTGCCCAGAGCGGCTTTATATTTGTGCTTTTTACTCCACTGCATTTATTTGACAGCTTTAGCTCCTTTGCAGATTTTGTTTAATAATCCAAAATATAACTGAATAATAAATTATAATGAAACATTTTAGATCAAAATAAAATAATGAATTATTCTCCAAGTAGAAATTCCACAAGCTACCAAGCAGATAAACTATATTAACCAGTTAAACCACCTTTACCATTAACATTAAAGTGATGAACACACAAATGGATCAATAATTATAATCAAATAATACACGTTATTGTGAATTATGCCATCTTACATGTTTATTTTCGCTGCTTTAAGTATATTTTAACACCAACACTTTTATACTTTTGCTTCAGTAGACATTTGAATGCAGGACTTTACTTTGTGTTATTACAACTTTTACTTAAGTCCAACATCTAAGAAGTATTTCTTCCACCTTTGTTAGCTATAAATGAAACCTTACTCACTAATGTAAAATTTGATATTGATTATTGAAGTGCTTAGACTGATATTTATTGTGTTTTTCAAGTATTTTTGAGTGGTGGCTACTTGAACTTAACTTTCTATGTAAACTGAGCAGACTTCAGCCACTGATGAAGGCCTGAGCTTGGACTCTAAGTAAAGAGTTTCACTGCCTTATCATCATATAACTACATTATACTGTTTTAAGCAAGATAAGACTGCTCATACATGCTTGTTACTGGGGTTACCAGTTAACCCTTTAAGACCTGAGCCTCAAAATGTCCGCCTGGTCTTTTTTTCTTATTTTGATTACAAAAAGGTCAGAAAATGTCCTGTGAGTGCTTGTGTCCATTTTTTCAGAAGAAACTTTCAATATCTGGCAGTTATTTAGATTTACTGCCTATTATAAGAGTTACGGTAATTTTACGGTAATTTCATCCTGCGGATTCCTGGGGGGACACGAATGAAATTACCGTAATGACAATGTTGTTGCGCTTTACAGCCAATATAGTGTCATTACGGTAATTTTACGGTAATTTCATCCTGCAGATTCCTTGGGGGGCACAAATGAAATTACCATAATGACAGTGTCGTTGCGCTTTACAGCCAATATGGTGTCATTACGGTAATTTTATGGTCATCTCATCTAGCGGATTCCTTGGGGGCACAAATT
>OMNN01026168.1:0-18862 GCA_900302755.1 Chromis chromis
TACGATTCCGATCGCACACACACACACACACACACACACATAGACATACACAAATACACACGGCCCCCTGGAACCTCTTGCAGGACCAAATGGCTGGCAACGCCTGCCCGCCATCTCCCGCTGAGCCCTGGTGTGCGCTTTGGTGGCTCAGGCTGCTGTTCAAGCCCAGCAGGGGTTCATTCACTCGCGCACACACTCATAGGCGTACAGACACACACAGTCTCCTTGTGTCCCCTGCACACCCGCCACCCGCTTTCACACCCCAGACAGCAGGACAGCAGGAGAACACACACACACACGAAGGAACAGACAGACGCGGTCACTTTAGAGATGCAGGCCAAGCGCTGTAGGGGAGAAAAGTTTTCACTTAAACTGGAGAATTCTCTCTTCATTAGCGCCTTTGGACTTCAGGAAGAGTTCTGTTTATTTGTTCGTTTTTTGTTTTTTTTTCATCCTCTCTTTGTAGTTTTTCTTTTCTCTCCTTCTTTGTCTGTCTCTCTGTTGTTCGAATTGGACTTAGCTGAGTTAGAAAGTTTTGATTCAAACGGGGAACAAAATGCAGCATTTTGTTCAAAGCCAGAAACCACCTTAGTTAGCATCTTACCTGCCCAATTCTGGTATTGACACGAATTCAAGTGTAGATTAGAGTGACTTCATCGCTGCTAAATATGCCTGCGTTCCCGTCGAGCTGAGAACTGTGTACTGTGAAGCCGTATATGTACATATGTAGACTTTCTGTAATATGACTGCTCTCTGCGGCATATGTAAAACTGAATTATATTAGTACAAGTTGTACAAGAGACTCGCAAGTAAAGTAACACCACGCAGCAGACCGGTTTTTAATATTTACTGCAACACAGCTCAATTCTTGTTCATCCTTCTAATCAGTCGGTACATGCAGCTTTTATTCTCATCATGTATGTAAAGGAGCAGTTTGTGTGTGTGTGTGTGTGTGTGTGCATTAGTAGACAGCTGCAGTATCACTCAGGGGTCTTGAAGCTGACAGTGGCCTGACACATTTACCCTCCGACCCCCCAAGTCTTTTCTGTCATTGTCCTTTCCGTCCTTTCTTTCATCCTCTCGTCGTACAGCGAGCGCTCTCTCCTCCCGCTTCCTCTCTCTCACCTCTGCGCTCAGCTACCAGTCTCTCTTTTTTTCCACATCACTGATTTCCTTCACATCAAAAAAACCTTTTCCCCCTCACCTTGTCCCAGAGACAGTTTGCTGGAATGAACCAGGAATACACGGCCTGACTGATGTATTCTAGTCAGGTGGCTGGTATTTGCCTGATAGCTGTCCCCGATCACACTGCAGGCTTACGTTTGATTTTTATCCTCCTGTGAAATGCGAATCGTCAACATTAATGAATACGACCTGACATTTCACAGAACCCTTAGTTTATACATATCATTTTGAGAGCGATTATTAAATTGACTTCTTTCACAGATGCTCAGATTTGTTTCTAAGTGTGTTTTGAGGCTGATCAACTTGTCTGTTTATGCATATATTAAAATCGAAGTTGTTTACAGCTATGATTAAATAAATAACATTTTCTCAGATTTGCATGGTAAAAACTATCTGATTGTTCTTTTAATGCACGAGACGGAAACCTTTTTCACGCTCCACCATGAGCAAGAGATGAGTAAGATGCCATCAAGCACAGCGCTAAGTGGTTTAAATACTGGGTGAGGTTTTAAATAGTTGTTTTTTGCATGCGTGATGCTCTACATATATCGATATTAATAAATAACAGGTACAGTGGTGGTTGTTCCTCCTGTTTTGTTCAAAGAGATAAGAGTTGTGTGTCCATGCAGCTAAGTTTTATTTTTAGTTTCAGTGAGGTGAGCAGGTTGTTGCTGTGATCCGAAATTGCTAGAAAGTCAGTTTTGAGTATTTCTTTGATTTGGCTCCCCCCACTGCCCTCTTTCCTCTGCTTCCCATCTCAGATTTCTTTGATGTGTTGTTGTTCATACTAAATGTGCAAATATAAAGTTTATTTCACTCCTTTATTTAGTATTAAACAACTATAACTGCCTGATTACAGAAACATTATGCTGCTTGTCTTTCTCCTAGTGTTAAAAGGGTTGTAACAGGAAGCAAATGCTGTTAAAATGAGCATCTATTTGCATTGTGCCCTTTAAATTATATGCTTATAATGACAGTAAATGTCTTCAAAGTCATAATTTCACTGAATGGATAGATTAGTGATGAGCTGATGTCACTGTCAGGAAATCAGTTTGTTTAGTTTATTTCTGCTGCTGACTAAAAAAAGCTTTAAATGTGGGTTTAATGTATCCGTTGCTTTCTCCAGACAGGACAGAGAGAGTGCAGAACGGGCTCACGAGGAGGAAATGGCGTCCGTGAGACTTTCAGCGCGGGAAAGAGAAAGAGAGCTGACCGCGATGCTGCAGCAAACTGAGGCTCGACACCTGCAGAGAGGTCAGTGGCAGGAAATACTGTTGACTTGTTTCCTTCTCATCGCTCTGACTTAATCAAATATAAATCATATATTCCGTTATATCAAATCTTTTCTTTCTGCTCCCTGCACAGAACAGAACCACCACTGATTTAGACTCTTGTGTGCTCAGAACCTCTTACTGATCACCACTGGATGGGGCTGCATCACGTTTTGGGTTATACCACAGCTCTGTGAGATAGTTTAAATATTTACTGATGAATGGAACATCTTCATACAGTTTTTTCTTTAGTTTTTGTACATCTTTACCTTTATTAGGTTGATGGTGGAGAGAGACAGAGATAAGAGATAAATGTAAGAATAGAGAGCAGAAGAAATTGCATGTATTAAAGGTCCGGGCTGTTCAGGATTCAAACCAGTGACTCTGCTGATGGCATTTGCGCTGATATAGTATGTGCCCTAATTAGTCAGATGTCGGGTATTTGCAGTCTGTCTTCAAGCAGCCATGTTTTATTTGGAGTTTTGTTGTTTTAAAGTATTGAATACATTTGCATCTTATTCATGATAATTCTGGTACTTTTTATCCTAGACCCTTTTTCCCTTCATGTTTTGAGATGTAAATGATTTAACAGGAGAAAAAATGTTTTGAGTCCAATAGTGATCAAGAATTCTATACGTGACGCCTCAAAAGTGGTTGTTTTTGCCACTGACAGCCTCGTCAGAACGTCATTAATATGATTGCTACAGAGACAGACGTGTTTCTAACATGTAACATAAGTCTTACTCTGAAATCTGAACCATCCAGGTAAGAGTGGAGTGACGTAGAGTGAAGTATAGTGTACTGTTCTGTGAAATATCTAAAAAAAACAAATAATGGTTTGTGTTTTTTTAAAAGTATTTTTTGGGGGAGTTTTTCCCATTTTTTATTTAGAGATAGAGACAGAGTGAAAGGGGGTATTGAGGTGAGTGACACGCAGCAAAGGGTCTTAAGCCGAACTCGAACTCATGACCGCTGCTGGCGACCTGCGCCCACATGGTAATGCCTTAACTCAGCGAGCTAAACGGCGGACCTAATGGTTTGTGTTTACTTGTTTCATTCAACCCTTACTTCAACTCAGAATACATTCAGGTCTGGAGGTGTCATTTGTACTATAGCCAGGTAAGAAAATCAACAAGGCACACACATAAGAAAGCTGGATGAAGTTATGATAAAATTATTTAAAAGAATTTAATTAGTAAGAGATTTTAAAAGTTAAACCAATAAACAACTAAAACAGCAACATGATGCACCAACTTTCGTCGAGCTTCCACAGACTACCTTTTGGAGAACAGGGACACACTGACATTGTGCTTAGTTGTGCTACAAATGGACAAAAACACTCCTGTCTGTATAAGGTGCATTCAGACCATCATGTTTGCAGAGAACATTTTGACCAGGATGACTACCGCCAGTTAGATAAAAGAAATCCTGCATCAGAGCACTTTTTCCTAAATAAAAATGTTCTTCCAAGATCGGAGAGACCTGCTGCCGACACAGTGGAGGTAATGTTATCAGCTAAAGTCTGGCATCAGTACACATGAAGGTATAGCAGAATAATAGCAAACACAATCATGTAGGAAGCAAGTAGTGTGCACAAATGCCCTGGGGAATTACACTGCAGACATTTGGGAGATGCCAGTTATAGCGATCTCAATATTGGACCACTTCCAAACATTTTTGTCCCTATTAATCATTTACACCCAGAAATATGGAAAACGGGGGTTTTAAAATAATAGAATCATCCTTTAATTACTATAAGCAGCATGCTGTGTTATCTTATTATTTAATTGTAACATTCGTCCTTCTGCTATAGACTTCAGAGGAGAAGAGACATAAAAAAGTCAGTAACTAATGAACTGCATCAGTAAATACTAAATTTACATCAACTGATATCAGCTTCATAGATGCAGGTGGGCGTTGGGAGTCCGTCTTCCCAAAAGGCTGCATTTAAAGGTTTTCAGTGAAGAGACACACAAACAGTGGAGAACATCTCTACATGGCTACACAGCAGTATGTTCTCAAATTTGCAATGCCACTAAGTTGACTGTAGGCCCCTGCAGTACACAGGCCTGTTAGTTCTTACACAGAGGAGAGGCTGGTGTGAGCAGGGCGGAAACACAGCAGAACTAAATACGACGGAGCAATTAGAGTCAAAATATCCAGAACTGCGTGGAGCAAAACAGCAGAGTTGACCAGGGTCAGCTACAGATTCACCGCCACTGAGCTGGGAGGGTTTTAGTCTCTTCCTCAAGGATACTTCAGCAGGACGCGTCTTTGCTGGAACGGGGTCTTGAACCTGCATCTTCCCGGTTGAAGGATGTTTTTTTCCTTCTCGCTGTGCCCCCATCGTACCCAGCATCACAACATGGACAGGAACACAACTTATCATCAGCTGAACAAGACTGATCTGAAGTGACCTCAAAAGAACAGACGAGAAAAAAAAAACAAAAAAACACGCAAAGCAGAAGCCTTAAGAGGAGAATAGCAGGGCAGAGCAGAGGGAAGGTGATGGGAGCAGAGCAGAGAGCCCCAGCTCAGAGCTCCCTGTCTGTCTGCACAGCAGAGCTGCTGCTGCTAGCACATCTGTTGCACCATCTGGATCCCCCCCCACCCTCACACCCACCACCGCTCGCCCTCCCTCCCCGCTCCTATCTTTTTATTTACCTGTGGTTCCCTTCAACAACTAGGGAGCCTGCTGGTACGCAGAACAAAGATGGAGGGTATAGAGGGAGGAATGGATGGAGGGAGGGATGGTGGGGGGGTAAACAAAGGGTTTCTTTCTGGCGCGTGTCGGCAGCACACATGTTGTCTAAAGAGAGCTGACATCAGAGCACAGCAGGAAACTGTGGATGGGGAGGGGATAGAGGGGTGGACGTCCTTTAGTAACTCGCATCACTTCCTCTCCCCGTGCAACCCAACAGACGAGCTGGATAATTAGCTTTCTTGCTCTCCAAATCCCGCCTCTCTGTCCATCCGTTTGTCCTTCCATCCATCCGTCCTCCCCCCTCTCCCTTCTTCTCCGCTCCCCTCCCACCTTTTTTCTGAAATTTTTTTTTCATGTTTCTTTTTTGAGTAAATGTGTACAGAGCAGCCTCTAGATGATATCAGATATTTGTTTCTCTCCGTCCCTCCCTCCCTGCCACGCTTCTTCCCTCCATCCCTCCCTCCCTCATTTTTCCTCTGTTTGTTTCCAGTGCCAGTTCTGCTGTGTTTCTGTGTCCCAGGGTTCTTTTTGGCCTACGCATGGCCAGACGCATTCAAAGCCTGTTCAGCTAATTAGCATTCTTCATACAACTTTTCCAGCACTGACCAAACTTTGTTGAGTGTACGTGTGTGTGCACGGCTGTGAGTTTGTGTTAGTTTAATAGTTTAATGCTCTGTAGCATCCAATTTCTGCTCTCCATGCATTGTTTGTGGCGGCGATTTGAAGACAGAGACTGTATACAGTGGAATGAAAAAAAGTTAGACACAATCAGTGGGTGAGGCGCTCGTGATCCGAAGCATCGGTTTCTACACCTCTCTACTTAGAATGTCCTTTTTTAATAGCAATTATTTGACACATAGAGAAAGAAAAGAGACAGATATCTCCAGTGTTGAGTCAAATTTACCCTGCAGGTATGTGCCTTATTTTTTTAACTATCTCTTTCTTGTCCCCACAATATCTACTGTATGCAAAAAAAAAAAAAAAAAAGTCTGAGCCACTTTTCAAAGACTGCGAGTCCTTGGTGTTTTTGGTTTTGGTTGACTGTAACAGAATGCCGGAGCAGGTGGATCATTCCCTCAATCCAAACGGCAGCCATTGTTATTTTAAAAGAGCAGACATATGTTGGAGAGCGGAACGTGGACCATTTCAAAGGAACGATGAAAGCCCAGTGTTGGATTGTTCAGAAAGAGGCCCCCATGAGCGGATGAGGACGTGGCAGGAAGGGTGGAAAGGAGAAAGAAAGCGCTTTCAAACGACAATCCGCTCTCTTTCTGCATCTCCTTTTACCCTCCTCACACTTTTTTATTTCCATTTTCTCTCCTCTCTCTCTCTCTCTGCGGCTGTTTTTATGTTGTTTGAGCAGTTTAGATTTTAACGTTGACAGAAGCTTTTTTTTGGAATCGTTCAAAGAGACATATGTATTTTGCCTCTGCTGCTGTGTTTGTTACATTTTCTGCTCTGTCTGTAAGGCAGATGATGCCCTCTGATGAGAAGACATTTGGTTTCATACGTGTACACAGAAGTAGCCATGATGCTCTCACAGCCTCTCTAAGCAAGCAGAGGCATTTTAAACTATTATTTCTTCCCACTAAACCAGCATCAGGCAGTTTGTTGAACCACAACAGCACGAAACTGAAAACCCATTTTGTTGTTGTCTTCATAAATATCAACTTTAATTAACTAAACATGATTCAAGTGGAATTCTGGATCAATAATGTAACCTATAATTTCATTTTGTAATATAAGAAAATAAATAAATGTAGACACATAATTTGTATTCTACTGAGAAACAAAGTAAAAGAACCACAAACATGAGCTCACTGTGCAACTTGCTTGGATCTGTGAATCTGAATCATGCCAAGCGAACTGTTTTTTCTTTTTCTTTTTGAAAATGTGGAGATCACAGAGAATCACTCCACTCTTAGCCACAACTTTTACAATCACATTTTGTTGGAAAATTCTGGCACATCATTACAGTCCTGCAGTGTACTGCGACCATTTCCCAGTCAGCTACCCACCCACCGTTATTTTCTGTCCCTATACTTTAAACACTAGGTTTTCTTGTTCTTTGGTATGTAAATCTCCTTTACAGTGCAATTTTAACGACAGAGACGGTCTAGTATGTGCATGGACACACCAATAAGACTGTTACTTGAGCATCAAGGATTTTAATGTTCTGACCTTTTAACTTATATCTTTTTTTACCTGTAGTATTTTACAGCATGTAGTGTCTTGAGAAGCAACCTTTCACCATTTTTTATACTGTATTAAAACTTTAAAAAACAAACAAACATTGGATCGTGTTAACCGGCCCTGAATGATTAATGGATTTAAATAAGAATCACAATTTGAAGCAATGCAGCTAGCGAATCGAGAAGGCTGTTTCAAACCTTCAGGGTTGTTTATGCTGCTCATTGATCAATGTATACTATGTTGTTCGACTGACATAAGCCCTCGTAATTTAATAACCACACGTCGTATATTTTGCAGCACATGTGATTCAGGGTTTAAACTGTTGTGTCAGTGGTTTTACAAATTATGGCATCCTCAGTTTTGATAGTGTGTCACTTGGTTACTCTCCATCATATGCTTCAAATCTGTTACACAGTGAATACTGAACTGAAGCAAAACTCAAATCACATTATCTGTCAGAAAAATTACAATTATATATTTTCCCCAAATCGTTCAGTCGTAATTGTAATCAGGACGTCTTATTATGTTTTTTGTCTGTTTTTGTTTTGAAAATTTGAACTAATGGAGCCAATTTAAATGACGTTACTCGCTGTCTTTAAAAGGTATCAGCTACCACAGTTTATGAGCAGGTTTCGGTTTACTGAGATTAAGTAAGTTATGTTTAGGTAGTAGGTTAGAACTAGTTAGTTTACTTTGGGTCAGATTTATGGTTTCTGATTGACAGACTTGGATACACCTCTGTATCCATCTGCATGCTACAGATACTGTACCTGCTGCAGCATTTGACAGCAGCTGGTGTCTATAAACTGGACACTGATAGTAATATACTGTCTCTATACTGCTGTAACTCAAACTGACACACATGTTGCTTGCTCAGAATCACTGGTGCTGTTCAACCATGTTAAAGGAGCATCTTCATATATAATAAACAAGGGAGGTAGGAGGTCGGGTTTCATATCCCTCTAGGTAGCTTTTTGGGTTTAGATTACATCTGAACTTTGGTGTAGAGGCAAGGGTAAAAGTAAAAGTGTCAACATGAAGTGAAATATTTCTTTAACCCTCGACAGGATCTGCTAATCAAAGTTAGCACAATATTGCCTGTGTTGTTTCACTTCAGAGTGACCGTCAGCCTTCCCATGATTGATTTCTTGCAGTTGAAGAGCTGGATGGTCTCCTGAGTTCCCAGAATTCCCTGATCAGGAAGCTGAAGGAGGAGTGCTGCAAACTCGGGGCCAAACTGGAAGAGCTGACAGAAAATAGCAGGTCAGTATTTTCTCTTTCATTCTTTAATTTCTTCTTTTGTTAATTCGCTCATTAAAGCCTTCATTTAGTTTCACCCCTTCATTGTTTGATTCCTAAGACAGTCGCTCACATCTTGACTTATTGGTTTGTCTTTTTTAATCATGAGAACAGTTGTTTGTGCCCCCGCTCTGTTGTTTATTCCCTCTATCTGCTGGACACCCATGTCATCATTTCACGAAGCATCATCCATCCAGGCTGTTTGGATAGAGCATGTCAACATACTACATACTGCTTTCCAGTCTGACCTGTTTTCTTGTTAACCTGATGCTACAGTAGTCACAGCAGGCCTGCCCAGCTCTCCATCTGGGCTGCCTGTGTGTGTGTGTGTGTTTCTGTGTGCGCTTGTGTACTCGAGTGTGTGTTTGTGTGTGTTGAGAGTGACCCTGGGCCCAGTGTCCTGTCAGCTGTTGGAGCTGTGCTGCACATTAGTCACATGACAGCCCCCAATCTGGCCCTGCCAGACCGCACTGGCCTCACCAGCTACAGGACACGTGCACACAACGCACACACCAAAGCAGCCTGTGTGTTTTATCATGGAGGGACATGAAGTACACATATATGTACACAGTAGTGATGTGTTTTTTATGGGTAGGAGTCGGACTCACTGGCCTGAGGGGTCAAACCCTACATCTGCTGTATGTGTGTGTTATGTACTTTAGCAGCAGTGTGGTGTTGGTGTGTTTGAGCCTCGGGCTGTTGGAGCTCCTGGAGTCCAAGCCCAGTGTAGCGGTTAAAGTCCTGCTGGACGGCCCCAGTCGGGCTAAGTGAGGTTACACCGAGACAGGAGCAGCAAGATGAATAAGAAAACTGTGAATTGTTTTCAGGAGTTAGTCTTGCTGACAATGTGTGTGTGTCGTTTAAGACGTACTGCTGTTGATTAGCCAGTGTGATGCTGAGAGACTGGGACTCAGGACATCCAGTGGTCTGCTAACCGCAATGTCTGGAGAGGAACCTTTGTTGCATCTTTCATTTCCTGCATCTCCACTCTAGATTTTGACTGCTGCTGTCAAATAAAGGAAAATTGCTAAAATAATCATCTTTATAAAAAGAGGTTGGTTTGCCATCAGTGGATTCCAAATATTACATATTACTGCTCATCCTTTAACAGCAAAGTGAAAGATGTCTGTATTTGATATGATGCAATAACTACTGTTGTATGGCACACTTCCTAGTAGAGCTGCAACAATTAACTGATTAATCAACTGGTTGTCAACTATTCAGTTAATCGGCAACTATTTTAATCATCAATTTGAGTATTTTTTTTAAGTCTAAATTCTCTGATTCCAGCTTCTTAAATGTGAATAGTTTTCTGGATAGTCCCCCTCTAGAGTTAGTGGATCTTAAGGGTCTAGAGGAGACATACTTAACCAACACGTCAGGAGTAGGGATGGGAATCGAAAACCGGCTCTTGTTGAGAACCGGGTCCCAGTGTTTCACTTCCTTGGAATCATTTGACAATTTTGCAAACGATTCCCTTATCGATTCCAGTGGGCGTGAATGACGTCACTCACTAGTGCAGCCAGCGTGAAACATGGCGCCCAAGCGGCACAAACGCTCAAAGTTTGGTTACATTTCACGAGAAAGGATGACGAATCGACCTGTTTGTTCTCCTTTTTTCCAAATGAGAATCGATAAAGAACCAAATCGTTGAGCAGAATCAGAAATGGAATTGTAAAAATCTTATCAATTCCCATCCCTAGTCAGGAGCTAGTTTACTAAGAACTAAAAGCAAAATCTTAAAATAAATTTTGAGCTGAACTGGGAGAATTCAGGATTCAGCTATGATTAATTTGCTGCTGTATTTTGGATATTTAGATGTTTTTTAAATGTTTCTTTGAAAGGCCAGAGAACAGGGCATGAAAATAGTCGGACCTGCTGGAAATAAAAGCATGAATAAGTCTTTTATTGTCTGTCTCAGATGTCCAAAGACACAACTCAACCTTTGTCAGAATACAATACAATTAATCAAACCAACATTACTGTGTATGTTAACAGGTTATCTTAACTCCTCAGATTGTTGAAACTTGTGACAAAGTTTACTTTTATGTTGAGTTTCAGTTGTCTTTTATTGTACATACATACATAAATCTTGCTTCACTATTCTTAAAGTGTTTTTGCAGAACCTTGTTTAGTATTTATTCTGTTTGAAAGTTTTATGGTACATTGCTGAGGCGAAATTTCCACCATAGCATCTGTGTGTTTGTGTGCAGAAGTGAGCTGGAACAGCTGGCGTTGGAGAAGCACCACTTGGAGGAAACTGTGAAGAGTCTGAGAACTCGCTGCTCCAACATGGAGGAACAGTGTGTCCAGCACGGCCGCATGCACCAACGCATGAAGGACAGGTGTGCAAACACACAAAACACACACATCCACACACACTGTACACACACCAGGGCAAGACTTTCTGATTGATCATTTTTATGTTATTTACTGTCAAGAACACACCTGACGTATATTAAATCAATATTGAGATCAAAGGCTTTTTAATATTGATATCTCAGCAGTCTCGGTGCAGCTTGTGCTCTCAAAGTGCTTTTTAAATTCTATTTTCTTTCCATTTGTGGAAGGTGGCAGCAAACTTTACCAAAAAAAAAGCTCAGTTTTCTTCACACTCTGTCCCCAGCCAGTCAATGTTCTGCACATCTGATGTTTATTTTACATAAGAGTTGTGTTCATTTTTGTTGACACAGTGGTTTTTGTGTCAGCAGTTAGCTCTCCTGCTGTCTGTATGGAGGCAACGTTTTATAATTCAGCAGGCAGCACACACAAAATGTTCTCTGATCTAAAACTTTTGTTTTTACATAATGGACTTGATAAAATAAAGCAGGTATAGACTCCCATGAATCACTTGTGGTGGTTCACGGCACGTTCAAGGTGCAGAAAAAAGAGCTTTGTCTTAAAATTAGGTTGTTAGATGCAAAATGTTTCAGATTTATCATTTAAAGCTGTTTTGTTTCACACCTCTATGGCTAAAACAAACGAAGACAAAGTTAACAAGTAGGTACTTTATGAGAGGTCGTGTGGTTCAGTGGTGACTAAAATGTGAAATACTGTCTGGTGGTGCAGAATTAGCTCAGCTCGTATGCACTCATTGACTTTTCCTTGAGCAACAGACATTGAATTTTACTCTTCAGGGTTGAATCATCATCACTTTGCAACATCACTGACAGGTGTAGTGTCATAGAACGGTCAATTTTTTTTGTTTTTTAGAAAAGCACAGTTGAAGGAGAGCAATTGATTATTTAGTTAAGCGGAAAGGAATGCTTCTATTTTCTAGCTGGATTATTGTTTTTTTTTTTTAAACATTTATTTTTGGCCTTTTAGGGCGGCTGTGGCTCAGGTGGTAGAGCGGGTTGTCCACTGATGGCAAGGTTGGCGGTTCGATCCCCGGTTCCCTCCACATGCCGAAGTGTCCTTGGGCAAGACACTGAACCCGAAGTTGCTCCCAATGGCAGATTAGCGCCTTGCATGGCAGCTCTGTCGCCATTGGTGTGTGAATGTGTGTGTGAATGGGTGAATGAGAAACACATTGTAAAGCGCCTTGGGTACCGCTAAGGTACAAAGAGGCGCTATATAAGTGCAGACCATTTACCATTTACCATTTATACCTTTATTGGATAGGACAGTGGATAGAGTCGGAAACGGGAGAGAGTGGGGAAGGACATGCAGTAAACGCCCGAGGTCGGAATCAAACCCGGGACAGCCGCTACGCCTCTGCACTTGGGTCACGCGACATAACCATTAGGCTATCGGGGCGCCCCGGATGATTGTTTAAGTTAAAATGCACAATAGTTGCTGTTTTATGCTTGTTAATTGTGAGTATTTGTTGGTTTTTTTACGATTAAGAGCGGCTTATGCTACATTATCTGTGAGTGTGTGTGTGTCTGTGAGTGTGTGTGTGTGTGTGTGTTGCGGGGGTCTCTTCCTTTCTGAGTGTGGAGCCCAGTTGGTGTGTGTCTCCATGGGGCGCCTGGCACACCGCCTGCCTCTGCCAATGTGGGCGAGGGTGTGTGGGTGTTGTTGCCCCACTCTGCAGGATCTCTACCCCGTTGCCCCCACACACCCCACACACACACACCCCACAGCTCCACTTTCCCTCTTACACTCAACCTCACACACACACACACACACACACACTCTCGCTCACCCCTTTCTCCTGCTCCATCCATGACACTACATATTGTCTACCACCCACCGGTGTTAACCTGTCGACAGTCAAGACGCTGCCAGAAAACAAAGTTTACCGAGTCACAGCTGTCTCCCGGTTGTGCGCGTGACTCTTTTTGTGGGTTCCATAGAAAGTAAAACAATCTAAGTTGTCATGGAGTGTGAAGTATGAATATTCTGTATGTTTCCGCGCATATGTTACGGTGGTATTTTTATGTGTGTGTGTGTGTGTGAGTAGCTATTGCATGTTCTCAGGAGGTTTAGCAGAGTAGGAATCTGGCTGCCAAAAGTGGATTGGCTGGGAAGTTGGCACCTAACTTCTCTCTTTTCCCAACTGAACCACGATAATCACTCTTGGCATTTACCGAGTTTTATTTTCTGCTTTGACACTTAGTTTGTTGATGAATCCTCCTGATATTTAAAAATCTCTCGAGTCCGGTTCTACAAGAGGTCACTTTAGGAGCGACTGTTAAGCCGCTTGACCACATTTTTTGTGTTGTATTCCGCTGTTGCTAGAAGGTGTGTATGTTTGAGGATGCATTTATTCCACTTGAGCTGTAAATACATGCATTTTTGGCATTTATGTGTGTTTTTTTTTAGGGATCTGTCGTAAGGTGGTTCAATACAGAGATGAGGGAGAGAGGTATGAGTCAGATTTATGATACACATTGCAGCTGGTGCTTGGTTGTTTTTTTTTTGTATGTGATTGTATTTCTGGTGCTGATAGTACTCCGAGGGCAAAACGAGAAAACTTAAAAAACCTGGCACTGATATATTCTAATCATCTGGTGTCCTTTTAAGCAAAAAAATAAAGATCACAGAAGTCGTGTGCTGAAGTTTGTACTGTTTCGAGGCAGGCGTGAACTTTGAGATTTCCGTGCAGTTTTTGTTTGTGTGCGTATTCGTATATAAGCCGGTACGTCATATGGTGCTTTTCTTGTACCGAATAACACGCGTGTTCTCGTAATCCTCGCCGTGCGTGTGTCTGTGTGTGTGTGTGTGTCCATACATTGGCTATATGTTAGTCGGTCCCCACAGGCCCCTGAGCGCTCTGTGGGCGCCCCGCCGTGCCGCTCGGGGGTTAAGGTGTACGTGTTAACAAGCTGGTGCAAGTGGGTTCAATATCCAGCGCCCCGCCCCTCCCCACAGCCTCTCCATCGGCCTGCAATCTGTGCTGCGAAGAGCCGCAACAGAGCACCACGCACAAAACATTTGGAAAATCAGCTTGATTTATTTTTACATGGGCAAGCTGATTGCCAAACTACACAGGGGTTTTAGCACACAATGTTTTTGCTGCACCACTTAATTATTTATTTCACTATTTCTGTGTTGTTGCTTTTTTTTCTTTTTTTTTCTTTCCTTTTTCTTTCTTGCTCGGAAACGAAGGGCGGACGGGAGGCGGAGAGTGGAGAGATGGAGCGGGACAGCAAAGGGGATGCAAAGGCAGATACTGTAAAAGATTGATTTAAAGGTTATACGTTTAGTCTCATTCAAAAAGGCACACTTTACATTTTAATTTAATAGATTAAAGTAATATTTTATATATCTCCTCAAGCCATCTGCAACTTTTCTATTCCAGAATAATTTTTTTTAGGTATTATGTAATTTTTAGATGAAACGCAAACAAAACACTTAATCATTATTAACTTGATAGCAGATAAAAGTGATAATAGCTTGTTTCTCAGTGAGGTTTAGTGATTATATGTCATATACAAGCAATCTACAGAAATTACAGATGCAAGAAGAAAAAAAAAACCCTGAAGGGATTATGTGTTTTAGAATTAATTTAAAGTTGAATACAGAGACTTTAACGGCAGAACTAACAATCTGTTTTTGGTATTTTTAGATGGATTTGGCCGGTCACTGTCGTGTGATTTGTTTAAGTAACGTCTCCATAAAGTCTGACAAAAGCAAAAATCTTGGCGCCAATTAATTTCGAGAGAAACATCTTAGTGGGAACATCACGGCTCTTAACTGCATTATTAAAATGAGGAACGACGCTAAAGCGAGACACGGAGAATTCTTTATTCTTGGGATGTAACTATTATTCTTCATTCTGTATGTAAATAAACTAATTTAGTTTTTTAATTTTTGTTGTTTTGCAGACAGATTGATGGTGGTGAGGAGTATAAAAAATGCAGAAAGAGAAAAGTTCACTGTGACTTCTCCGCTGGTTTTTCTATTCACGCTTCTAGATTTGCCTCCACTCTGTCTCAGCTGTGACTGTCCTCGCCTCTGCCCTCTGTTTTTCTTTTTTCTTCTTCTGCTCCTCATCTCATTTCACTTTCCTCTCCTCTTTGCTCCTCTCTAATGCTCCAACTTTACTCCTCTCCTCTCTTCTCCTCCTCCCCTCTGCTTTTCCGTACTAAACACCACGCAACCTTTTCTCACCCCACAGCTGTTCGCAGGCTGTTTCACCAATTATCACTACGCATGTACACACTTAGGTCACATACACAGACTCACACACACACACACACACACACACGTACGACAGACCGACATAACACCAACACTTGCTTAACCACACATAGTGACAGCGGAGTGTGTTTATCGGGCCTGGGTGTGTGTGTGTGTGCACGAGCTGCATAGGTGCGTGAGTGTTTATGTGAGCAGGCAGCTCACTGTGCAGCCCTTTAAGGGGAGCAGCAACGTATACGCAGATGTGTCTGTAGATCCACAGGCTTCACTGGGCCATATGGCCTCCACGAAGAAAGATGGTGCGTGCGTCTGGAGGAGAGCAGGGGAGGGAGGGGAGGGATGGAGCGAAGGATGGAGGAGGGATGGAGGGCCATGTGTGGCAAGAGCTGTGCAAGCAGTTGTTGAAGTATGTACGCCTGTGGATGTGTGTGTGTGTTTGTACCAGAGGCTCCAGGAGATTGGTTAATGGAACAAATGGTCGCGGCGGGCCGGGGAAGAAGGAACAGGCTTGCTGCTACCGCGGGCGGACAGCGAGCCTCGGGCGAGGGCTGCTTCATCTGGGCCTCTGCCACACACGCACACACACACACACACAGACACACAGACACACACACACCCTCTGTCAAAACCCTTGTCTTCCCCCCCCCTGCTCACAAACGCTCAGTGCGCTGCCATGCCCCAGAAGCAAAAGGACGCTCCTCGCAAAACTTTTCATTTGCAAATGAAGTTGGCAGAGGCTGGGCAGAAGAAAACAGGACCGCTTTCATTTGTCTCATCTGTGTGTGTGTGTGTGTGAGCGCACGCACACACACACACATATGGGTATGTTTGTGTGCATCTGTGTGTGATAACTTGCAACTGTGTGTGTGATCTGAGAGGTAGCGGCAAACAGAGGGCTGATGAAAGAGTGAGATGTGGAGAAAGTGGAGATAAAGACAAAGAAGAAGAAGGCCCATTGTGAGGTGCAGCGTTTGCACACTTACACTCAGCAGCGATCGGCTTCATATTCATGCTCCACAGATTGCTAATATTAACATCACTGCTGTCACCTCACAAATGCATTTTTACTGATCACGTATACAGTGTGTTTTTTCTGCTTCACACGTTTTTAAAAGTATTATTTCTCACATAACAGCAGCCCCTTCACTTTATCAGGTTTTTTTCATGGGAGAAAAGTTGAGCGTGTTAAAGGATGTTCAGGAATGATGTGATCTCAGAGGAGGTTTTTCAGCAACTGCTGTACACTGAAAACACGGCAGCTCTGAATGTGTTAAACTGAACTACACATGCAAGATTCAGTGTTGTTAAATGAGGAAGAATTTTAACACAGAAATCTGCTCGGTGTATTTAAAAGTATTATGGATCATTGATAATTGAACTGCTGAACCAAAGCAAACGTGAGGAACCGTTTAGCTGATGATGAGTTTCTTTCACTGTTCATCTCTTCATCACTCGCGTTCTTACCTCTGGATGGCGCTGATCAGTCGTCCTCGCTCCTCCTTCATCTTCCTCTCCTCCTTTTCTCATCGTTTCTATCTCTGCGTTGCCCAGCTGGCTTCTGTAGCCGGGAGCGACTGCGGGGCGGCCTGCTGAAAGAGCATTGTCAAACGGTGGCTTTACAGCTCTGTCACACACACGCACAAACACACACAGACGCACAGATTTGCAGCTCAGATGTCGGGCTGTAGCCAGAGGCTTGCAAGCTGGAGCATTAACTGTGCAAAGCGTCACATCTCGAGCCCCAGTCAGTGACACTAACACTGCTGCATAAAACTACAAGTAGAGAACTCGTGCGGAAACACCTGCCCCTTCTTTAGAAAAATGTTAAAAGTAACATCAGCAGAAACACTTTAATGCCCGGAAAGCAGACGCTCAAACACAAGACTTAAAAAGAGTCAGCAGGCCTCACGGCAGCAAACACTTTGACATTGAATAGATGATTTAGCAGCCTGCAGCAGCACTGACACCTCTGTTAATGCAGCGAGGAAATGAAAGCAGAGACAACTTCTGTGCTCGTCCAGAGCTGTTTACAGCTCTGTCAGACCAGAATATATTTCTGATCCCTTCGTAAACACCCAGCAAATCTTTTTACTATAATTACTCGCCAAGAGGGTTTTATTTTACTCTTTTTTTTGTCTTGTGTGAGTTGATGTGAAACCACTCACTGCTGTCTAGAATGGGCATCTGAATTGTGGCTGTAAGAAGTTTCGTCAGACCAAAGACAAAGTGTTGATTTGGAAAAGATTAATTGATTCTCTCGTTTATTTTCTTTTATTGATTTATTGGATTTCCTCTCTTAATAACATTATTTATTTAGACAGCTAAAAGAAAGACCTACGTGCAGTTTGATACCAGAAATCCAGCCTCTGACTTCTGGATGTTTAGGTCTGTTATAACTGAACAAGAAGAGGTGATATCAGAAATAAGAAATTATAATAATTAAATGACAAACAATAGCAGTTGAAAGTTTTTAAAGAGAATGAGTTCTGTGTGTTTGTCTAAAAAGCACATGCACTGTAGTCTACATATGATAAAAATACAGTCTTACAGGTCAACAGAACATGTTTCAAATATTTTAAGAATTTTCTCACAGCATTTTTGTTTTATACTGATAATAAAGTGATAAAAGAGTTTAGGGCATGCACAAGTGTTTTGATACATATTAATAATAAATCCTGTAATAAAATAATAAAAGTCATGCATTAGATTTTTTTTTAAACTTTGCATGTTCACTTCCTAGTTTCATATCTGATCTTATTTTCATTCTTTTAGTCACTGAGTGCCGACTTTCAAATCAACGCGCTTTTACAACTACGCTCCCACTCGGCAATAACATAACTCTGACGACATTACAAGCTCACTAGGATGTTTATTGTCTGCTTGTACTGTCAGTTCTCTATTTACTTAACTGACAAGTGTTTGAACGCGGTTTTCTGCGAGTGAATTTTCAATTCAGTTTTAATTTTCAATTAAAAACTTTGAAGCACAGCGGGGCGCGGTGTAAAATGTAGCAGTTATTGGCAAGTGAATGGGATTTGCAGCACTGGTGTAATCTTTTTAGGAATTCTAATCTTTAAAGGATTTAGCACGCTGATTATTTTTCACAAACAATATTGTCATTAAAAGACATTTGCTCACATGAATCAGTTGGAACTCTCACACATATGAAAAGTAAATAAAGATTTTAAAATAAAATTACAAAATGCTTCAAAATAAAAGCATTTAGGGTGGAATATTGAGCAGGAGGAAATATTGAGAATAGAAAGAAAATAAATACAAGAAAAGGAAGGAAATAAAAATAATACATGATTTTATTTTATTTTAAATCTGACCTGAGAGACATTAAGTGATTATATGCAGCAGCTTTAACACAGGTATTGTTTATGGAGAAGCTAAATGCTGCAGATGAGCTGCAGTGTTCATGCGACTGACATCTGGCAGACAAAACTAAAAAGCTTGTAAAACCATTTTGCTGCTGGAGAACAGCTGTGAGTCGGAAACTAATGGAACAACAGCGTTCTCAGTTCTCACAGAGGCTGCTTCACAGATGACTTTAATAATGATTTATCATTTGGTTGATTAGATGCCTCTTTAGCCTACATTTAACCCCCCATACATT
>OMNN01026172.1:0-13332 GCA_900302755.1 Chromis chromis
GCCTCCATCCTGGACCTGAAGGAGCGCTTCTCGATACTGAGCCCCTTCCAGAACCAGCTCGGCGTCCAGCTGCCCGAGCGGGAGGTGGGCTTCGGTGGCAGTTTCGCGGGGCTCGATCTGTTCGGCATGGAGAGGAAGATGCGCAAGCCCGCGTCCAGGAGCAAACAGGAGCCCAAAATCTGCGTCTTCTGCCGAAATAACGGAGCGCCCGAGGAGGTGTACGGCTCCCACGTCCTGAAGACTCCGGACGGCAGGGTTGTGTGCCCGATTCTGAGGGCTTATACCTGCCCCCTTTGCAGTGCCAATGGGGACAATGCCCACACGATAAAATACTGTCCACTGTCAAAAGACCAGCCATCCCAGCGACCATTAAAGGGGGGGAGGGCTGTGGGTGGTAAGAGGATGAAAATATTTTAACCAGACAAGACTATAAAGTAAATTGAATTGCACTGAACAATTTCCAGATGACTGTTTTGATTTCGGCTCTAGCCTTTATCCCAGTTTCATAAACATATTGATTTTATCTTTTTTTTCTCTCTCTCTCTAAGATCTCTTATATTTTTATAGTTCCTTTATCCACATAGAATAATTTTATGCTTTATACATTGAATTTATTTTTCTTTCTAGTTTGTAGTCATTTGAACGTGTGCATATAAATACACCTATGTATCAATAATCACAAAGTGTGAATAAATTTAAGAAAAAAAAGTATTTTGGTCATGTAGGGAAACACACTGACATTGGCAAAAGGGGATGAATGTCATAGCCTATTTCTATCAAGTATTTTTGTACGGTGAGCTAAGCTCGCTTCGATTTTTCTTTTCACGTCTTAGAAAACCAAAGTTATGTTTGCCATTAAAGAAGCTCAAGAATGTGTCATTAATGAATACTTGTGTGCGTCTGACTGGAGGAGGAACTCTTTGATCCCATCTGCCTGCCTAAAAAACTCCACAACATATTTTCCAACTCGCTCTAAAAGTTGACATTCAATCTGCAAGGCAGGAAGAAAAAAAAGAAAGAAAAAAAAAGACAATGTGGCCTCTGTGTAGGGCGCATATTCTCTGGGGAACATTATAATCAATTGTTGCCATGCCAAACCTCTGCTCCAACCCTATGTGATGAGAAAGTTATCTGACTTCACAAGCAGTCAGAAATGAGAGATAGCATCGTACATTTTTTATGTTTACATTCCCAAATGAGGGTGACACACTGGATTTCTTTTCTCTTGTCAGGTCTCTCTTTCTCAATGGTGTTTTTTTTGTTTTGGTTTGTTTTGCCCTGACAGTGTATTCACCAGAGAGTCTCATGGGCAGGTCTCCTCTGCAGTATGAAGTGGAGTGAGTCCCATTTACCTTTCACCCTGTGTGGGGGTGAAGAATAGCAAATGAATGTCAGTGAACAACATGTTATCCCGTTTATCTCTTTTCCTGAAGAATCCCAAAAAGATGCAAAAATGTTGTGAATGTATGATTGAAAGTGTCACTTGCAGGACTGCACATTTCTGACAGTTTTGTTTACCAAAGGAATACAATTACATTGAAGAAAGAAGAAAGATTTGCTGTATTGTATATAAGGTGATGTTTATTCAGTATTTTAACATTACAAGTGACTTCAGAGGGCGCTACCTCAACAGGATTTTGTACTTACATGTAAAATGTCAACAGCAGTTTATTGATATAGTGCTGCCATTTATAATAAGGGTTTTGATAGTATTTTTGATCTTTGTATAACATAATTGTATTTTCATTTTGTTGCATTTAACATTATGGAAGTAAGTTTCCAAGAAGCTATAAGCATTGCTCACCAAAAGGTGAATGTCTGTAAATAGTGATTATACCCATACTTTTTAAAGTTTAGTTGTTCAATGTTGCATTCTTGAGAGTGTGCAAGAGAGTGGATATTGAAAAAGGCTTACACAAATTTGCCACTTTTAACAGAGGTTTTTTGATTAAATGAATAAGAGAAAAAGAAACACTGTTGAACTTTGTTATTTATATTTTACCACGATTTCCTGTATGCTGCTGTGCAGAATAACAACATATGAATTCACTAGAGAAATAAAAGCGTATCAAATATTTGGAGCTATGTGGTGTTCTGTAGTTGGTTGACTCTGTGTCTGACTGACAGGGTATATAAACTCTTTCCCAAACACAAAAGTTGTGTAAGAGTCTCCGATTACCGTTTTACTGACTGATTTAGCGATTTGCAAGCTGGCTGATTAAATCATGCAGGAGAGTCGACTAAAAACAAAGACATGGCTTCGCTTTCCCGTAATTGGCCTCCTAGCTCACTGCCTCCCTGACAAACTAACACAGAGGCTGTGTGAGGATCGTGTACAGAGAAAAACTTCCCCTTAACCTTTGCTTTAGGACAAACTAATACTAATCTGTTGCTCCCATATCTTAAAGATTTGTCTCCGAAGGACAAACACAGTGCCATGGTTGTTCGCGGTTGTTTAGGGAGGTCTGCCCACACAAGAATGTCTTGGCTTATGCCTCGCCATTCAAACAGATCATGTTTGCACTGAAGTGGATTGAATAGCTGGCCCTCCCGGCCTTCTCCGCCTGCCATCTGTGGAATGGCTGCTGCAGACATATTATGGGGCTCAAAAACAGACAGGAAGCTTTGCTGCTGCTTCTTGTTTTTTGGAATAAAGTCAGAGCTGTACACAGTCGTGCAGCTGTGAGTGCTTATGGCTCACTGCAGCAGCCTGGTTTGTTACAAATCCCCTGTAAATGAGGAAAATAATAAATAGAGTAAAACCATGATGAGTTCATGAATGGCCTCAGTGTCTGCGGTCTGTCTCACCAGCAAAACAGCCTCAGACATTCATAATTGCAACTGATGCTTAGCATACAGTGCAAAGACACATCAAAACGACTGTACATACATTAGCCTGAAGCATGCGGCTGGTGTGATCCACACCTTCTCAGTTCCTCCTTCCCTCCCTGCTCTCCCTCCCTACTCTCCCTGCTCTGTCTTCATGGATCTCTCCAGCTGAGGCTGTGGCATTAAAAATGGATGACTACTAAGTGCAACAGGGATTTATCTCTGTGAGAACAGTGGTGAAAAAGCCTGGCAGGCTAGCATTTCAGGCAAACACAGTCAGCTAACGGGTCTTATTCCCACAACGCCGCAGCCTCCATTAGCCCCTCTGCAGACAGGACCCATATAATCAAATTAGTTGCACCATTTATGAGATATGTATCTTTCATGATCATATAATATGTCTTAGCTGGCTGGTTTTCATGCAATACACAATATGTGTGCACAATAGATTTCTCTGCCGAGCTTGATGGGTAAAGCAAGACAGGCTTTTCTTGAGACAAGATGCAGCAAAGTTCTGCTCTGACTATACGTCCTTCTCATAAAACTGTGAGATGAGCGAGGAAAATATTTTAATTAAAGGGCAGCGTTATCAGTCAGGTGTTGACTGGGAGTACCTATCACTAAGAAGGAGGCAACTGAAACCCCTCTGGCAGGTGATTAAGATTTAGCTAATGCTCTGCAGCAGTAGTTAGTCTTTGCTGTTAATGGGATTTAGAGGATTCATTAAATCACACTGCTCCCCATCATAGCGGCTACATGCAATGTCCCCTGGTTAAAGTGCTGTAGCTTCTGCAGATCCGGGGTTTCCAATCTTTTTGTCCAATGTACCATCACAGTCCTTTCAGATAGGCTTAGATACTCCTTCATCGGACCCATGTGATAGATGGGATGGCTGAATGGAACTGCTCGATAGTGTTTCACTGCAAGGAAAACACATTGGCAGTGGGAAGTCCACGGCTGCACCAGTGGAAATAAAGTTATCCAGGTATTGTTGATGTTTAGGCAAGTCTCTTCTGTCTTTTTTTGCAGCTGTTAGGTGCTTATTAACTTTTTTGCTAACCTGTTTTGTTGCAATCTGAATTAAAACACTTGGAGTTAAGGTGTAACATGAACATTTAGATTATTTTTTAAGCATAGTAACCACAGATCCCAGTTGTGATTTTTTCTCTTGACCTTTTAGTGACCTGAGGTGTAAAATTTTAGGTTTAATGATCTTTATTATTTGACATTTATCATGCCGGCAGTCCTGTGACATGTGCTTGCTGTATGCTCTCTTATAGTACTCTACTTTGCTGAAACACGAAACAACAGACTATTTCAAGAGTATCCCTCTTCCTCATTGTCTCAGATAATAATGTTGAGCTTACATTACACATTACAGATCAAACATCTTTGGAAAGTAATACGATTAATTACGTCCCTTCTAATGAGGCCGATTGAAGAATGCCTTGATTCACACACTCATTCACTAAACCTTTCTGTGGGGTAATAAAGCTGAAACATTCAGATCTGTCTGAGTCTCCAGGCAGGGCAAAGCACATACAGAAAATGACTTGGCTAAATGACCTAATGGCCCATTTGAACAGCTTTCTCCTCGTTCACTGACCCACAACCGCATGGAGGGCTGATACTAAGTTAAACATCTGCAGAATTCATTCGTGGGTACTGTCATTTCCCAGAATACACTTGCAATAAGGATGCTCCTGTCGCCTAGCAACTCCTGGAGATAAAATTGAACAGCAGCTGAGCATGAAAGTCATTCCACAGAGTGAGGTAAAGAGGACATCACCTTTAGCCTTCATGCTGGATGGTTTATTGGTGATTTGGAGCCATTTTGATGTTAAAATTGGAAAATAAATCCCTTAAATGGTTTTTCGGCATGAATATATTTTTAACACATTACTACCCCCTGTGGTGATGGAAGGCATTACAAAAATATGAATACCTGTTTTGTTATTCAAAGGCACCAGTGTGGAAGGAATCATAATGACGAGTGTGGTGTAATTGAACTCTCTGTCAGCGTCGCTGCATTGACCATTTGGTGGACTCTGCGATAACAGCTCTGTCCCTCCGAGGGCAGATTACAGCTTTGAGGCCGTAATTGAAATTTCACAAAGGATTTATTTGAAATCAAAACTCGTTGCTGTTTAAGTGAGGCGGACAGGTTATTAAGTTTCTTTCACAGCGTGATCAGCTTATTTCTCAGTGCCTGTTTCACTGGTGCAGATGTACTGTCAGTTGGAATAATCCTCCGAGTCACTGGTGCGTGGATCTGCACAGCAAAAGGACATTAAATCATGTTAAACATTTATTCAGTGGGTATTACGTTGTTTTTTTGAAATGTGTTTTCTTAAAAATTGTTCTGCTTTTGAAACAAACACTTGTCTTTCTGGCTTCAGTCCCAGCCCGGCTCCGGGTGTTCTCAACTGGCATATGGGCATATTCTTAGACAGTCAACAAAAACAAAACAAGACAGCAGGGGACTTTCTTTGTCCTTATATCTGTGCCTCTTGGTATTTATAAACAGTTTCTAGAATCAAGAATCCAATTTCCTCCAGACGTCGTCTTTATCCCGACAATGCTGTGTTATGTGGCTTTTTGCTGGCTGTGATGATGAATCCAAGTGAAAGGAAGCCACTGGAAACAATCAATTATTTATTATATTTACTAAAAGTGCCCTGATTTAAAACACGCTCTCCGCTGCCATTCATTCCTCACACTGTGATCCCTAAACCGCAGCACAGTGGCTGTATTCTCGTGTTGCCATTCAGCCAGTTCCAGCGTTGTGTGCAGCTCCATCCCGCTAAGCCCTCTATCAGTACAGATAATCAAGGCTACTTAACATGACAGAAGGTACAGCCGTGTTGTCTCACCTTATCAATAAATTATCTGATAAAAACACACAATTTCGCCCAATGCAGACAAGAATAATGTTTTTTTTTCCTTAGGCTTACAAAAATATCCTTTAGGTAGGATTTATCCAGATTTCATCAACAGCTTAACTGTGCATTATTGATGGCATAATAGTGTTTTGTTATTTGTTCGCCGTGGAGCTCAGTGCTGTCATTACACCACTTCAGAGTCATTGAATTCAGCTCAGCAGTGGGAATTTTGCAGAACACATTGAACGTCTTCTATGCATCAAACTGTTTCCAATATGAGTCACACACATGGCAGATTTGTACTGCAGTATTTTGTACCAGTTTATATGAATTTCAGATAAGATAAGAAATTCACATTACAGAAGCTGGATACAGATAATGCAGAAAGAAGCAGGACGAGAATTACAAAAAGTACAACAGGGCTAAAAAATCAAGATATTACAATAATAAAAATAATAATAAAGCTCTCACAGAGACAATATAACAGGCATGATGAATCTACATGTACATACACTGATCAGCTATGACCACTGACAGGTAAAGTGAATAACATTGATCATATTGGTACTATGTGGTGTTCTGCTTGGATTTTAACGTCCGTATTGATGACACTTAGACACCCAAATAAACTTTGTCCCAGAACAAGCACACTCCCTCATGTAAATGGAAATCCCAAATGTCACTGGCCTACCCCTGCAGGAAAATGCACCCCACCACATGGCAACAACATCAACCAATCAGAAACAATCAGGAACGTCTTGAAGAACATGACAATGGCCCAAGATGTTGATTTGACCTCCAAACTTCCTAGACCCCATTCTGATCAAGCATCAACAGGATGCAGTGGAACAAGTTGGATTGACAGAGGCCCCACTGCACAAGCCAGAGTACCCAAAGGATCCACTGCCATCGTCCTGGTGCCAGACCCCATAGGACACCCTGAGAGGTCCTCTTGTCCATGCCCAATGGTTCAGAGCATTTTTGAGCACATAAGGGGGACCAACACAATATTAGGCAGGTGGTCATAATGTTATGCCTGATCAGTGTATCTGGCATATATGAGTTTACATGTTGATATGTACAGATATGACTTGATGAATTTACATGTGTTACAACCAGCTCATGTGGGAAAAGGGAAGTAACATAAAATCCGATGTTGTAAAGTTTAATTATTTCTTCTTTATATTCTTTCTTTATAAATTAAAGTCATTATTAACAAAAGTAAGGTTTTAGCAACAAGGCTGAGGCAACTAAGGCCTAAAAGAGTGTTGTGCAAAAAGGTAAAAACAAGAACAGAAGGAGACTCTAACCTAGATTACCACTGTGTATAAAGGAAAAAAACTAAATAAAACTATCTGCCCAGTTCTAATAAAAGAAATACAAACTAACAGCACTCAATCCTAATGAGGCTAACAAAGAACATCTAAGTGTGTGTAATGGGTACCAAAACCAGTGCCTCAGCAAATTCACAGAATTACAACAATCATCAAAACACAGAGAGGCACGCGAGCATGGCTGGCTACAGCTGGCTACTGCCTGCTGGCCTGCTGGCTCCTTATGTACTCGGGTGTCTCCCTCTGGTTGGCGGATCGGCAGATGAATCTCCTGCACCAATCAGCCTTCTCCAGCGCAGGTGGATGGCATCAGCTCAATCAGCTCCTACTGCAGACTCACACACAAAAGCACACAACACTCAAACACACTGAGGGAGAGGGTAAAGTTCGTCAGGATACAGCAACGGCCATAACAACAGGTATAGCATGGAGGATAATGTACAGACCAACATATAGGATGTTTGTTTTGATTCAGCTGCCTGTTCATCATTTTATTTTTTTATATTAACACGTTGTCATTTTTTTAGTTTATTAATGAAGGTAAATAAAATGAAATGAATAAACATATTCTGACTTACATTGGCACCAATTTTATTATTCTTTTGTGTCATGATCAGCAAGAAAATATCTAATATTAAAATAAAGGATCTGTGTCTATACAACACACATATGCCCAGTGAGTGGAGCAATACCAGGCAAATTTGTTTTAGGATGAGATAAAAGACCGTTCTATCATTCATCACACCTCCAGTGCTTTTTTATTTATTTATTTTTTTAATAGAGAGGGGAGATCATTGACGAAAAACATTTTAATTAAAGGGCAGCGTTATCAGTCAGGTGGTGAGTCTTTATCACCAGGCATAAAGAAACTGGATCCCCTCGAGCAGGTGATAAAGACTCATCTAATACCCTGCGGCATTTGCTGTTAATATGACTTAGAGAATATATTAACTCAGACTGCACCACATCACGGTTGCTGCACGCAGCATTTACTGTGTATTTACTCTTCAGTAGTACTGCTATGCTAAGATGGTCCATTTACATAGCGTCCCTCAGTTTCATTGACCCATAAGATAACAATGTTGAAGGCAGATAATAAGTTACAGAGAATTCATTTATTGGTCCCATCATTTCCCAGAATACACTCGCAATGAGGATGTTCCTGTCGCCTAGCAACTCCTGGAGATAAAATTGGACAGCAGCCAAGCATGAAAGTCATTCCATAGAGCGAGGTAAAGGGGATACCATCTTTAGCTTTCAATTATGGCCTGCCGGTGATCTGGTGCCACTCATCTGCCCAACATTTGGAAAAGAGTTGATGTGCCGGTAAATGTTATTTAGAGGCCGATAATAAAGACGTACACTTGAAAAGGATGCAAGCGATGGGTTCCTTCTGTTATATAAACTGACCTAAGCGATGGCGAGGTGTGAGTTCAGCTCCGGTTCAGTGCTTTATCTGTATCATCCATTTTGCACCAAGCAGTAAACACATTGCTGTAGTGTGTGGAAACCAGAGATGTCTATTAAGTAAAAAAAAGTTTATGTTAAGTAAACTTTTAACTCTGTGTGGGCTAATATTTGTCTTGGTCAATATAAACGATTTAAAAAGACAGTGAATAAAAAAATGTAATTACAATAATGAAATGAATCTTGATTTATCACATGGTTGAGATATACACAACAAAGTCCCCTTTTGTTTTCCTTTGTTTGGCGTAAACAGCCAAAGTAACAAAGACAGATTGAGCTTTATTAGCATCTAAACTTGCTTGTCAGAGCAAAATCCTGCTCAACTATGTTCTGTCTGCATAACTTGAAACAGGATTTCAGTGTGCAGTGAGTCGGAGTTGTAAAAGCAATTAAAAATATTCTCAGTCAAGCAGTCAGTCAACATAGAATGTGTGTTTGTGCTGAGACGTACGCTGTCTATAAAACTACATCAAATTGTGTCAGGTGGTAAAATAACTCCAGCTCAGTGAGACTCGTCAGTTTGTCGTATGTTGTCTGTCAAAAATATAATTTACCACAAACACACACTAAGCTTGTCAAGATGATGTAGTGTACTCATGCTGGAGAAAATTAAGTATGCATACATATGTCAGCATTCATGCTAAAATACTTGACTTTTTCACTGTGCTGTTGATGTGCACTATTTGCTGACACTAGTAGAGTAGAGGTGGCAGTTATAGAATTATCATAAATCACAGAGAGAGAAAACGAAACAGAAAATAGGCACCAAAAAAAAGTGTCTAGCTAATTATATGCAAAGTTTATTTGTCAGTGTATAATTTGAGACATCTGCTGTATTTTTGGTAACCTGTGAAAAATATCCTACAGTATAGTCTGCCATTTACTACATAGTGAATACGGGAGATATACCAATCAGGCATAACATAACACCTGCCTAATATTGTGTTGGTCCCTCTTGTGTGGTCAAAAATGCTCTGAATCATTGGGCATGGACAAGAGGACCTCTCACAGTGTCCTATGGGGTCTGGCACCAGGATGTTGGCAGTGGATCCTTTGGGTACTCTGGCTTGTGCAGTGGGGCCTCTGTCAATCCAACTTGTTCCATTGCATCCTGTTGATGCTTGATCAGAATGGGGAAGTGTGCTTGTTCTGGGATGATGTTTATTTGGGTGTCTAAGTCTCATCAACACGGATGTCAAAATCCAAGGTTTACCAGCAGAACACCACATAGTACCAATATGATCAATGTTATTCACTTCACCTGTCAGTGGTCATAATGTTGTGGCTCATCGGTGTATATAAATAAGGTCTAATCGACTGATTGATGTACTGTTGGCTGTCCAAGGAGTTTTGAGAATGTATCATGACTTGTATTTCCTCAGACGTACCACCACTGCATGAGGTTAGAGAGATTTTAACACCTACTTAGCTGATTTTCATGTTGTGCTTCTTCAAAGGACTTTTTGGTGGCAAGGGGCAGCTTTGTCCTGCCGCTTACTGTCTTTTTGCACAAATCTAACTTCTCCCTGGCTCCAGCAGCACATTGAATGGATCAATACTGTATGAGAGTGCTACCAATCAAACTAGATGATCTGGGGGAAAGAGCATAATAAACAGCAGAAACTGCAGAATTATGGTAAATTCACTTAATCATCTGAAAATGTGGTTCAAAATAGATCTCTTGAGATACATGGTTGATTTACTTTCACGCTGAATACCAGTTTCAGGGTGTAAATAACCTGACACATGTTGCAGATGGTGTTTTTTTTGTTTCTGCTATTTGGCTTTTTAGGCTCGAATTGGGAAGCGCTCCACATGGATACACATAAAAAAACACATCAGATCCAAGTTAATCGATGACTCATTCGCTGATATGATAGCTTGTTACAGGGGCATCAGTGTGATATCTCCATGATTAGCATCGTTAGCTGCCTTCATGAGCGTGTCCCCTTCCTCATTAACGTCAACAACATCATTAGTGCGCTTGCAAGCCAGGTGATTGATTTGTGTGTGTGCGAGCGTGATGAGTGTGTGATGTGTGTGAGCGTGAAACGTCGGTATGCGCGTCTGAGTGTGCATGGGGAGTAGATAATATCCGTGTTCACTGATCTGTGCAAAACTTAGAGGTCAGTTGACTTTCTCTGGCATTTCCCCAGGAAGATACTTCACCCGCAGATATTCTCCACTCACCTGTCGACTGTCATGAAGGAGTGAATGTCAGATAGCCGGACAAGTTCACAAATCGCAGTTTTTGCTATCCCTGTCTTTGTGCAAGATGCTGAAAACCAAATAGCCTGGATGGATGGTGACTTACTGCTGGGAGACAACTAAACCTTTTTGCGGCAGATATTTTGACTTGACAGAAAAAAAGCGGAACAAGTACAGGTGAAACACTACTGGTTGCCTTTGTGTATTTTAGAATACTTCAAACTGAAACTGTCTGATTAGTCTAGAAACATTAAGGTTGCAGAATCTTTCACCACTCGTTCTACAAAAAGCAAGGTTTTAGGACTCGGTACTAAATTGAAGTGGAGACCTCTTGTCGTCTCAAAAGCAGCCACATTTTCCAGTTGAGAAGATTTCAAAGGCTCCGTACCGAGCTCCTGCCTCTCCAGTGGAACCACCTGTCCACCAAGACCAAATCCCTCAGCCTCAAAGTCCTCTGTCGGGGGTTTCGTCAACCCAGCAAGAGTTTTCACATTCAATTGGCTCAACTGACGCTAACAATGCTGCGGAGATGACAGACTTGTTAAGTACATTTCAGTCATCGCGGTCATAAATGGGTTTTAATAGAAATTGTATTAGAAAATGGTCAGAGGAATTAGACCTCGAGAAAGGGGGCTCAGAGGAACCTCGGTGATCTTTACCAGTCGTGTCATAAAGCCAATAATATTAAAGGCCTCTGTGGTTCACTGAGGAGTGAGGGGGATAAGAGGGGTTAAGCACATAGGAAGGCTGATTCTTCTACTGGTAAATCGTATACATCAATTCAGGATGACAGCAGTTATTAATACAAGATGGGTACTAAAATCTGGAGCTAGATTATCCAATCCAATCCAATCCAACTATATTTGTTTAGCACTTTAAAAACAACCACAGTTGAACGAAGTGCTGTACACAATAGATAAAAGACAACACAAAGATTATGATCTTTGGAAGGACCTACAGGTAATTCATTAGGTTATTCTTTTACTTTACTCTGTAGTTACAGATGACCTGCGAATCATCGAATAAATTATAGTACTTTTAAATTCAATTCAGTTCACTTAAATTTTATTTATATACCACCAACAAACAACGATGAGGCATAACATTATGACCAC
This sequence comes from Chromis chromis, assembly GCA_900302755.1. Taxonomy (NCBI): domain Eukaryota; kingdom Metazoa; phylum Chordata; class Actinopteri; family Pomacentridae; genus Chromis; species Chromis chromis. Next base: position 11,836 of record OMNN01026172.1, read on the forward strand.
CTGCCTAATATTGTGTTGGTCCCCCTTATGTGGTCAAAAATGCTCTGAACCATTGGACATGGACAAGAGGACCTCGCAGGGTGTCCTATGGGGTCTGGCACCAGGACAGGGCAGTGGATCCTTTGGGTACTCTGGCTTGTGCAGTGGGGCCTCTGTCAATCCAACTAGTTCCACTGCATCCTGTTGATACTTGATCAGAATGGGGTCTAGGAAGTTTGGAGGTCAAATCAACATCTTGGGCCATTGTCATGTTCCTCAACATGTTCCTGATTGTTTGATGTTGTTGCCATGTGGTGGGGTGCATTTTGACACTTGGGATTTCCATTTGCATGAGGGAGTGTGCTTGTTCTGGGACAATGTTTATTTGGGTGTCTAAGTCTCATCAACACGGATGTTGAAATGCACCACATAGTACCAATATGATCAGTGTTATTCACTTCACCTGTTTTTGTTTATGTCTATTTTCCTACTGATATTCCTACGTTTGCACTATTGCTTTTGCTGCTGTAACACTGTAAAGGCTTATCGTTTATCATATTCATCAATGAATTACCAATTCTGCAGGCGTCTGACAGTCTAAAAACCCCAACATATTGAGTCTACAATGATACAAGACAGATATTTTCATCAGCTTCCACATCTCAAAAGGCTCTAATGTGTCTGGTTTATGTGTCACTGGATGGAAAAACAATCCGATTCCCAAATGGAGACAGAAAAACAACAATGGCCACAGAAATGGTGACGGGGCAGAAGAGACGCAGCTGCGCAGGTTGTTTTAAGTCTATTTACAGAAAGCAGAAATTCCCCCCAGAACACAAAGGAACACCGAGTCAGACACGAACAACTCACACTCATATCTGCCTTTAATTTCTTAGAAAGGATTCGATACGGAGCTGCAGATTCAACGACAGCTTTAATGAGTACGCTGGGACATGGTGACAGTCTTAATTAGTTTATGTCCAATTAATTAATCCAAGCGCATCCCAGTTCAGTCTGCAGCAGGTCAAGTGAAAATGCAAAGAGGGACAGGAATAAATGTTTGATTCGGGTTAAATGGAGCGATTCTTTAAAATCAACTAAACTCAAATAACTTTCTCTGTAATAACTTTTTTTTTGGCATTTAGTTTGATGTTTCAGACTCTTGCATGCTGTCTAAGATGTTTTGGTGCTGGACCTTTACCGGGCAAATTGTTTGTGTCCATATAGTCACAATCAGACATGTATCCCCAACTTGTTTGCAGTAAATTGGTATGATGTGAATACTTAAAACCCCCGACTGACCAACTGACTTCCCAGAAACATCCCCAAAATGTTGCAGCAGCTAAATGCAGATGAACCTTCAATGTTATTTTGGAGTTCAAGCCTTTGTATAGCATAAATAGGGAGTTCTAGCACCAAATAAATGTATTTTTGCAAGTTAGACATCATGCAGGAGTCTGTTTGAAACGTTTGTATATGCTCGTCCTTCTCCTATGCACCTGTCTCAAGAAAAAATGT
>OMNN01026174.1:0-13853 GCA_900302755.1 Chromis chromis
GTGATAATAATATTCACCACTGGCTCCATGTCTTGTCTGTTTTTATCCTTATTACACATTTTCACACATGCTAAACAAAATGTATGGCATGGAAAAGACAGGAAGAGGGGGTTTTGGTGTTTTTATTGGTGGATGGTGCAGACCCTGTAAAGACTTTTAACTGCACAATCTGGCTATAAAGGCTCTGTTAAGTGTAGTGAAGCGCGGTGACGGGGCAGTAGCGAGAGCTAACCAAACCTCTAGCCAAGCCTGGAATCATAGTAACACCAACAAACACACACAAGACTAACCTACACTATACCTTGTGTTTCTATCTTTAGAAGGAACCTCTGTTAATATAATTGATTTCCAGTTGCAAAAACATTACCCTTAACATTACCCAATGGTTCAAACCCTAAAATACAAACTTCAGGAAGAGGCACAACACCACATTTGGAGCCTGGTCCGCCTCATCCAACCTTTGGCCTGGCCTCTGCACTCTCTCCTTCCACCTTTCACCTCTATTACTTAGGAATTCCTCCCATGAGCCTTAAAAGCAGGCAAAAGGAATTTTAGGCCCCCTTTTCATTTGTTTGTTTGAGAATAACTAGGGTGGTCTAGAGATATCTGGAGACCAACTTCATTAACAAAGTCCCAACAAGCAAAGCACACGCAGAATCTCAGACAACAGACAGACACACACACATAGTGCCTCCACAACACTGAACTTGAATTTTGAAGAAGTCCTGAGATGATATTAGTGTTGAGCTAGATTTGTATTACACATTTGTATCCCACTGACAGAAAAGACAGCCTCTCAGTTTCAATACAATGACTTGTTACAACAGCTTTTTCTATACATAACCTTTTCGCACTGTTCTTGTATATTCATGTTTGTTACCTCAGTATGTGCGAGCAGATGCAAGTGATGAGTGTAAATGAATGGATGCATTCTGTAAATAGGTTAGAGATACCAAGAATGTCGTTGTTGTTGCTGCATATGACAATAAAGCCTTTGAATCCTCGTTAGCATTGTGAGAATCCACCCAGTAATAAGCGATTTCTGCAACGCATTCACTTTCTACTAAGTATGATTCCGGTCCATTAAAGTAAGATGTTTTCTAAACTTAACACTGCTTTGTGTAGCAATGACAGAAAAAAAAAATAATTCTGAAAGGACATGATGTGGATGGTCAGCTTCAGTGTGCACAGCTGATGAGAGCAGCTGCTAGAAAAGTTGGCACAATGGCAAAAGTGAGCAAGGTCTGGAGTTTGCATAAATGTGTGATAATGTGTGCATCACGTATAATACTTGTGTTTTATTCTTGCATAAGAAGGACTATGGCACAGATCTATTTGAACATACGTATAACATAATCCCATTTGTTATTCTGTCACTGTGAAAAAAGACGCAGGATTAAAACCATGTCACAACTGGAGTGCACCTGGAGGAACAAGTGTAATACTTGTTTGAGAGGTTAAATATTTCAGTCACCCAGCTGTTTCTCTTCCCCTGCTCACTGGTTTCATTTGCCAAGTGATGCTGTTTACACAGGCAGATATTTTTAGAGCTTAAGGGTGCCTGTGCTGCTCCACACAGTAGCTCATCCTTCACATTTTGTAGCAGCTTACAGAAGATGGTTACAGCTCTCCATACAAATCTGTGCTTTGTACACGGCTGAAGTCTTGTCAGCATGGCCTAAGATTTAACCACAATAGCAACCATTGTGCTCTCAGTTTTGTTCATTCCTAAAAATAGGAAATAGGGGGAATGCAATTGATGTAATTGTGCAAGTTGGGGTTCATGGCCCTTTTTTGTCTCCAATCACGCAGCGTTATGAATACTGTAATAAAATTTAAATAGTAATGAATGTTTTTATTAATAATTGATGAGCAATTAACTGACTAAAGTGACTTAAATCTTAACTGGCTTGGAAATTTCACTGAAGCTCAATCTTACACTGCATCTTATTGTTCCTCACCATATTGAGACATATAAACTAAGACAATAAGGGCCACTATAAACAGTGTGGGATCCCTTGGTGATTTTCTGCTGCTTCAAGGTCAATGATGTGTCATCTCTAGAAATAATAGAGATTCACCCTGCCTGTTCCCCCAAAGGAGAGTTGGACAAGTTCAAGCATTTGTCAATGTAAATATCCAGAGTTGTCATTAGGGGTTTTCAGTATTGCTATTTATTCAGCCCCCTGACAGCAAAACAACCCATAGAGGACAAACCGTGTCTTTTTAGGCGGTAAACAGAGAGTGAAGGAGACAGTTGTTTACCCTTGCCTTACCTTGTATATAACTCTGCCAGAGTAGAAAATGGATCTGCTTAGGAGCAATTCTGGAGAACAGATTGCTATTCTGAAGCAAGTAATAAAATCTCTTCATTGTTGCCATTTCTAAATCAACTCAAAGGGAGCATGCGTAATCAGGCAATGAGATCTGAGAATGTATTCTGCAGGTGTACAGTAATAACCGGTTTCTAGTGTAATTACACAGTAGAGGTCAAAGCTCTCATCCCTTTAGCCCGCCTTGTCAGTACAGACCAAAAAAAAAAGAAGCTCTTTCTTCCTCAATCCTTCTGACACGCTGCCAGACAGATGGAGGGGCGTTGACCACACAGCAGGAGGGAGCACTTTAGGTTAACATCAGCCCACATACCTGCCCAAAGCAAGAAGCAGGGCAGTCACGGGCCACGTCCGTACGCACTAATACTTTGTGATGTTTTCGGGACAGGAATTTCAATAAGAGGAACGATGAGGAACGCATCGGCCACTCTTTTATATTTGTGACTTTGTGGCATAAAATACTAAAACCGCATGACCTTTCCTCAAGAATCACAATGCATGAAGTTAGTTATGCTCCCAAGTCGAACATGCAGTAAATTATTTTCACGAACTGAATTTCATTTCGCAAGGATGAAAAGAAAACAGGCTTCATGTTGAAATGTCAAAACCATATATGACTAATCAATATGACATGAGAGAGATGACTTGCTTCGTGGCAAAGCGAGCAGAGGGGAGGTGGAGGTGGTGGGGGGACAGATCGAGGGCGGGGTTTGGCTTGCAGACAAAGGGGGCTACAAGGAGATGTAGGGATGGAAGCTTCAGCATTCACCCAGGCAGGAGGCCATGAAAGGGGTGGGGACGGGAAGGTCGGCATGTGATGGAGAGCCACAGTCCAAACACAAGTGCGTGCACACGTACAAACACTCTCACGCAGGCTAACGCGAGCACATAAATCACTCTCACTAACCACCGTCTGAATCCGAGTAGCCGCACATGGCAAGACGCAGTTTTTAAAAGTAGCAGCCGTGCATCTTCTGCCCCGGTGTACTTTCTATTGCTCCTTTACATCCCTGTGAGGAATTACATTACTGCACAAACGAGAGGAAGGGGTATAAACCGAGCCACTTTTACAGGCATCCTCTGTCTTCTCAGATTTCATCCTTTACAGCCCCCTGGGTGCTTCTTTTTCATTAAAGTCTCATTCAGGAGCCTGCCATTATAACAGCAGAACAATTCACTAGGACGATTTCTGAATTAAACAAGGCTGAAATGATGTATATAGCACTCTATAAAATAAATACCACACATAATACAGTTATTATGCTCGTGTTTATTGTGGGTTTTTTTTTTACCATTCGTGTTTTTCCCTCTCGTCATGTTTGCACTGACTTCGCATTTTCTCACTTCGCGTTGTGTTTGCAAATCTTTTCAAACGGTCCCCTGAGGTCAACTGCAGCCCCCCAATATGAATGGGACAGGAGGGGTGAAAAAAATATTTCCTAATGAAGCTTCAACTCTTTCCAATTAATTCCACACAAACAGACAAAAGCAAGTCATTTCAATTGATCCTAAAAGCTTTTTTTTTTTTCTAACAGGGGTCTTTTGTGATGTGTTGCCTGGTGACGCTGGGTGTGCTGCGGGGGGAGGGGCGGTAGAGCCCTGGCCGGGTCCACTGTACCAGGCTTGTCATTCATCCAAATGATGAAAAGCTTCCTGAACCTAAGCTAATGAGGAGGTCCTAGAGAAAGTGAGGAGAGAGAGAGGGAGAAACCAACCATCAAAGAGATAACATTTGGGTGGAAAAAAGTGTTTCCTGAACCGACTGCCGATTTAGAGGGGCGACGGGGAGTCCGTCCTACACCAGCCCCCGACAGTGAGCTCACACAAATGGTTGTCAAGCAAATAAAAAGTGAAATTTATGGAGGGTGGTAGTGTGGAGGGTAAGATGGAGGCTTTATCCACTGGGAGGGCTATAAAGAGGCTTCAGTAATCACACCACCCATTGCATCACAGTGGTACAAGTCAGAGCTCTGTTGTGAGAGGAACTATAACACAGCAAATTACCTCAAAAACACAAAGAGAGCATCAACATTAGCAAACACTTGGAACAGAAAAAGAAACAAACACTAGTCAGTGACCTTTGTAAGCAGACCAGTTACTTGTTTCGGGCCATTTCTCTTCATAAACAAAATGAAAACACTTTAACTTTACTTGAAAACAAGTAATTTATGCCCGTTACAGAGTTCTGTTGGTCCAGGAGTGGATCAAATAGACAAGCGATTGTCCAAACCCCCGAAGTATAGAGTTAATCTCAAATATTAGGCTAATTTAAGACTTTATATTAAAGACCTAAAACGTAATAGTCCATCAAATTAAAGCATCAACAGGGGAACACTTCTGGACTGAACAGGCGCCTGCAGCAACATGAAGTCTGAGGAGTGCCAGAAGCTGGGCCAGTTCTACACTGAATTTACACTGCAAAATAAAAATCATGTATAAAGCCTTTTCCACAACACAGATAGAAAGCCATTATGTCTAATTATACACAGCGAATTTTATGATTTTGCTTTGTGTGACACAACAGGGAAAACACAAGACCTCTAGGTCAGACTGGAAGTCAGTTACCACAACAAAGCAATGAAAGCCCCTTTAATCTGACTTGTAAAAGAACTGGGGAATTTTCCTACATCAAAAAACAATAAAGACATTGTCAAAACCGCAGTGCTAAAACCAACATCACTGATTTATTGCAACTATTCCAAAATACAGAAGGAAATAGTGGGCAGTGATGAAAAACACTGCTACACTTTACAGCTACATATTCTTGTCTGGTGAGTCCATTTGAAGAAAAATCGTTTTCAGCTTCTTGTTGAGACGAGGGACAAGGTTTCATTACAACACTTCTCCTCATTCAACACCTTTGCCGAAAGACTGCTCAACACAAACAAAAAGGTCGAAGGTCAGGGGTCAGAATGTGACATTGTAATCCTCCACTCCCTTCCTAATCAATACGAGTTGAAAGGAAAAAGCTGGAAAAGGTCTGCAGGAGAGCCGAGCACGGAAAATAGAAGATAATTCAAACATGAATGGTTTTGAACTTCAGCCACCAAGTCCAAGGTACGCTGCAGGTTATGTTCATTCACTGTTCATTCATTAAATCTGTATTCCATTAAATCTGTATTCATACATTGAATTTTTCAGACACAAAGAAAGAGAGAGAGAGAGAGGATCGTGCTGCACTTGCTTAATTCTTAATTTTTCATGTTAAAGGATTCCAAAAATTCATTTGTGAGGCACAGGGCGGCATTACATCGCAACCTCTTAAAAATCATTATTAAATATTTTGCAACCATTAAAACAAATTTCAATTACTGGCAGAGCAGATTAATGAGGGAGAGTGTTGCATGGTTTGAATGTGAAGTGAAGTAAAAAGAAACCAGAATGCAAGATGACTCCACTGAATCATGACTCTAAGAAACTTTCATTTATATTAATATATTCAACATATTGGTTTTTAAAAATCAGAGAATAGCATACTGGCATTATTCTCTTTGAAATAAACTGTAATTTTGAATGAACACATACATAAGCTTTAATCGAGGCTGTGTGTATTCCTGCTAAATAGTTTGTTTACAAAACTTCCACATTGAATTCCGGATGTATATCAGTTTAGAATTGCACCTCAAAGCACATGCTGATCTGTCTGGCACTCAAATTGATCCTTTGATTCTGAATTTTTTATCACAGATAAGACAAGAACATGCAACACGTGCTACCAAATATGGGAGCTATGTACAATCTACTGTACATTGCTGAAGCAAAAGTGATAATTCTATTCTATTTCCACTGCAATCTGTTCAAGTGATGAAATTCGTGCTGCTAAATCTACACCTTTGTATTTTCCATGTCAAAGTAATTTTGTGAAAATTTAAAAAAAAGAAAGAAATAGGGGCACCACACAGTTGACTTTTACCTAATGTAGAATCAAAAAAGGTGTTACAATAGAAGATTCAATCCCGACCTTTGATAAGAAAGACCCATACGGGAGGCCTTAAAAGGTTGCGTGTGCTTGACAGCGCCAGCCACTGAGCAGAAGTGACTTTTCCCTTCGGCCAGTGAGACATCCATGCTAACCTCCCCACCCCACTGAGTGGAAAAGCTGTATGGGCCACAACAGCACAGCAGTATCCTGTCTACACATAGCCCGGGAATCAACAGGCTTCTGTGAGCCTTTGTCCATCTCTGTGTTAAAGAATATACATAACAGTGCCTTCAAAAAAGCCTTAACTTAGCACAGTGTGGAGCGGTACAGTATCATTAAAGTGTCTGGAGGAGTGCGCATCCTTGACGCCTTTGATTTAAAGTAAGTTGAGACATGCACGGTGTGAGACAAAAGACGAGCAAGGAGGACAGAGAGGCAGACTGTCTCACCATGATATGATTGAAAAAAGCAGTAAAAATGAACCATGGCAACGATGCCGGGGGACTTAATGTTGAACTAGAATGACTTCAAGTTAAGAACCTGGTAGTCAAGCCAGAGAAAATGTATCTTGATGCCTCGACCAGTGAGTGGGTTGCTGGGTTGCTTCGAGCTTACTGCACTTTTACAAAGCAGCTCGGAGACTCCCAGCATGAGCGCTTGTTAATGCTAAATTCAAAGGCTTCCATTTCTAAGCAGCACTGTAGATGAGCATCCGAAAGTTCATTACGCTCAAAGAATTATATTAAAATATTCAAATGACTCAACAGCCGGGGACGCGGTAAGTACATTTACTTGCACAGCAGTACACCAACGACTGGGACCGGGCTGAAATGTGATTACTTATCGCAATATTTCAATTACAATGTTTGCATCTGTGAAGAACAAAGATCCCAACTTAATGAAAATTAAGTAAGTGGTTGAGATCCGGCTTGTGTTTACATTCTGGCAACACAATCCGACTCAGAGAAACTGTTATATTGGTAACTTCAAGACAAGATCATGTAGGATGGTGACGTCAGAACAAATAAAGATAACAATCATAGCCATGGCCAACCAATTGCAGACTGATGTGTGTCATGGTAGTTGTATGTGCACTCAGCAACATGAGCACCAGAGCCTTCAGCTGTTCTGTACAATGACTCTGGAACTCATTATTGCTTCACATCCGTCAGCTGGACTCTATTGTACAGTTCAAAACACATTTGTTTAGATGAGGATACCTTTTATGATTCAACTGTAATCAGGTCATTCTATGCATGTCATGTCCAATTAGATTTTAACTTTTGTTTTTTTTTTGTTTTTTTGTGGTTTTCCACTGATCATTTGAAAGGTGCCCAGAGGAGTTTTGAAAGGCACCAACAAATGATATTTATGATGACTAACATGCAAAACTTAATAAAAAAAAAATGCATGACTTAATTTAGGTTCATATTGACTGCATGTAAATAAACCCACTTTGTATGACCATTCAAGAACTTTTTGTGTCTCCCTGAAAAAACCCAAAAAAAACACAGCCCTCAAAATACACAAGCCAAAGACCAAAAGAGAGACTTACTGGCTGCCTGAATGCGGGCCTTGCGGCTCACCACCAGTCCAAAAGAATTCTGGGCCACACACTCGTAGTCGCCCTCGTCAGACGAGCCATCAGATTTGGTCTTCTGGAAGTGAGCAATCAGGAGCGAGCCATTGATGAAGGTGGTGTGATGCTGGTCCTGAGTTAAGAGGAGGCCATTGTGCCTCCACTGTGTTGTAATTGGGGGGATGCCAACCACCTGGCAGTGGAGCATGAGGGGCTGTTCCTGCACAGCGGTGATGTCGCTGGGCTCCAGGGTGAAAGAGAGCTCAGCTTCGCACATCACACCTGAGGAAACACACACAGAAACACATGTGACGACACAGGCGAACAGCGGAAACTTTAGTTGATGGAGTTTGCTCAGTTGTCATGGTTAAACCCCAATAAAGAAAAAGCTGATGAGTGGATTCTGAGTTAAGACTGTTTGTGAAAAACAGCTATAAAGAGGCGCCCTCATTGTTTAGGGGTTCATATGCTGACTAGGTATGACAACATCCTCAGTTTGAGTCCGACTAGGGACTTCTATTGCTCATCTCTCCATCTCTTCATTTCCTGTCATCTGTCTCCAGTGACATAAAATATCACAAAAATAGCAATATGAAGACAATTGTATAGTCAGTCTCCAACTACATTTACATACCACAGTATACCCTTTTCTCCTGAGACATCTCACAGTTTTTAGCATAGCACTTCTCTTAAATACCAAATCGTGCTCCATTTTCCATAATTTTATGCCACCGAGACTGCAAACAGACACTCTCACTATGTCACACTGATGATCTCTGCTACACTATACTGTGTTCTCAGCTTTACATCCTATAATCAACTGAAGGCCAATGCAGAGAGGCTAAAAGAGGGGTTATGTGATCTCTTTACGTATTCTTGTTCAGACTCTGCAGGTAGGTAATTAGAAGATGGAAATGATTTAATCACTAAAAAATATGTAGTTTATCTTTTTTTTTTTCATTACTCCTGCTATTTTCTGACAAGTTACTGATCTCTCTCTAAATATACTTACCCATTCAGTGATTTCAATACCTCCTTATTAACCTCTAGTATCATAAGCAACCGCTGCGGTTAAAGAAATAATTTTCATATCAACAACCGAAACAAACAGGAAGAATGCTCCTTATGTTATGTCCTGATAGCTGCTCACCAGGCCTTGTGCCTCATGAATAAAAAGCGTTGACTGAGCTACCTCCAGGCTACAGTCACAAGGGAATTCATAGTCTATAGGCCGAATGCACTCAGAGCATGTGTACTCCTGTACTACAAACACACATGGCCTGGAACGAATTGTACCTGTGAGCTGGTGGCTGCAACTTTGTCACCATGATGTTCTCTTTTTCTTTTTCACCCGCTAACACAAAGAGATACTCTTGACTTAAACCTGCAAATAGGATGTATTTATTAGCGGTGATGCTCACTACTCTGTAATGGTGCGAGGTGATCTGATTTTTTAGTATTTGTGGTTTCTGAGGGTAAGAGGGGGGAAGCGAGAGAACAATAAATAAAGGATGTAAACAGCCTGACCTGACTTGGTACTATAAAAGAGGAGCTTAGCGAGCGCTCTTGGTATCATGTTTCAGCTGCTGATGGACTAAGCACTACCAGTCTCTGCCCCAGGGCCTGGAATCTGGTGGGAGGGGGCTCAGGGAGGGCAGCGGAGGGGGGCAAAGCACAAGGGTCAAAACAGAGAACCTCCGGCTTCATCCCTCAAATTCCAGGAGAGAAATTCTTCCCCCTTAGGAACAGACCAGGAATTCACTGACACACTTCACCATGAAGATCACATATGAAGTATAATGCAAAGAAACATTTCCTCTTGCTCTGAATCCTCTCTTCTTACGTGGCCCCCTCCTCTCCTTTTTTCTTTTTACACTCAACGAGCACGGTAAGTAAAACGGCCATGAGACCAGAGAGACATCAGTGCTACCACTTGTGAAAAACAAGGGGGTGGTGTTGGAGAAATATTTAACCCTTAGCTGGCAGACGGTGAACCCGCTGCCTGAGCTGCTGCTCTCCAAAATGATGCCGGCCACAGAGCTCAGAGTCCTTTGATCCAACAGAGATCAAGGTTTCGCTCAGCCAGCAGCCACACAACCACTCAGTCGAACTTCATGTTTTGTTGCAATCAATGAAATTCTCAGGTAATACTTGCAAAATTCTTCTCTAAAAAATGAAGATGTAAAACCTTCAAGTGCTTTACACTCCACCATCCTTTATAAACTGAAGTAAACTGGAGGCTTTTTATATTCAGCTTTCAGACGTGACGAATGACATTAGTCAATGTTATCAAGCCTCGCAGCAAACAGGATAATAACAGTTCAGTGTTCAATGTGTTAGGGTGTCATTGATTACGAATGGAATAAACAACTTTAATGATTTTATGTTCGAGTAATCAGAGTTGCTTCCATTAGCTAGACCAATGTGAACTTCTTGGGCTTTTTCTTTCCTAATGAATAAAGCATGTTGCCAGATTGACTGGTTAATGCAATTCAGAACTCCGGGTGGTTACAAATAACAGTGAAAGAAAAGGTAAGATGAAATAATTTTGAAACACAACAGCAGCTTGTAAAACAGATAAATCCAATAAGATGACCACAAAAAGAGGGGATTTGTGTGATTCAGGTTGAGGTGATGTGTGACGGCTGAGCATCTAGGGGTGTGCAGAAAGAGAGCACAGCTGTAGAAAGTGGTGCCAACAGAACACGCCTATCCACAGAAACACATGATCACAGACATGAATCTATGCAGGCATGGATTTTCATGGTTAGATAAGGAGACAGACAGGCAGACACACACGCACACACACATCTCTATGCCCATTTCATGCAGAGGAAACAGACACTAGCTGGTAGGATTACCCCGTAAGACTAGAGACAAGTGTCGGCTAAGTGTGGCTCATGCTCTGGCTTACTAACTATTGACAGATAAGTGTGGCGAGCTGGCACAAAGGTTTATTGCTGCAACAGTAAACTGGGGATGACACACCAACTTCGGACGGACAGATGTAGTTAGCAGGCATAAGCACCAATGACAGAGCTAAGTGAGCTTAGGACACACCACAGGCTTCTTACAGGCAGCGGGGTGAGGATATAATGGGCTACTGACACAACTACTTTGCATCATATCACATGATAGCCATATAATAGTAATATTTTCGATCTGATTACACTGAGTACAGTCTTAGCGGTACAATATGATGTATTCAAATAGCACATTGCTAAAGGAAAAGTATGGGATTATAGAGTTAAAGTAGTTTATAATGCTTTGTAACTTGTTTTCTCTTCTCACTCTTATCTTTTGCAGCTCTTTGGCTGGTTCGCTATTACAATAACTACACACCAAGATGTTTTTCAAAAGTAGCTACATTTGCTATAATGAATTAGGTTTGTGCAATAATGTTTTACGTACTTGCAGGATTGTGGGTTTATCCTCTAATTTCTTATAGCACTGGTCTGCAGGTGGAGAACTGAAGCAGCATTTCCACTTCAAAGCAAAGGACGCATGCAACCTTTGTGAAGTGGTGAGTATTATATAGGAATAGACATGAGAAAAATTTCAGCGTTCCTTTGAGACAATCTCTCAGCATGCACAGCAAAAGTCCTATATTTGCATTTTGATCACGTGTATGCGCAAACACCAGAGGTATAAATGAGCCATTAAAATGGACAACCACAGAACAGCTCAATGTCTTTCTTTTTTTAAATTTTTATATAAAGCCTATACTTTCTGACTAAAAACCAATATTTATTCTATTTCCAGGGGGAGGACTCTGCATGCATCATCGATACTTGCATTCCCTCCTATAGGGTACCGCTTGATAAATTATTAATCAATACTCTTGTTTTCCGGCTACCTTAATGCTCATGCTCATTAATGAGAATGCAGTTAAAAGTGTTCTGGTATTTACTATTGTATAGAAGCATTGTCGTGATTGTACAGGAGTGGCAGCAGCTTAATACAGGTTAAAGCAGTAAAAAGGCAACACAAGAATGCTGAGAAATAGTGCATGAGATGGGATGAAAGTAGGTGTAGGGAAGCTGCTGCACAGTTTAGATCTCTCAACCATTGAACAGCAACTTTAACGGTCCTAATCCTGGTAAATACACTTTAACAAGAGCTTAGAGACCTCTTAGTAGTCAGAAACCTAAACAGTTATGAAGTTAAGTTAAAGTCCTCAGAACTTTTTTCTTTCATGCTTTAACTTCACATTGACTGTCCTTTTTTTCAAACACAATCTAAGACAATCCATTGAAAGCAAACTATTACCCTTTGATAAACTTTAAAATTTCTTATCCTGAGATCTTCTGAATGATCTCTTTTGGCTCAGACTTTGAGCTCTCCGCTCCATCAGAGATGTAATGCAGATATTCATCTTAATGCTTCTTTCTCTCTTATCACTGCTGCTTAAAACGTCATAAAAAGCACATTTATCTAAACTCAATCTAATCTCCGATGCAGACATGCACTTGAAAGAGCTTCATTTCTTTAATGCGATGGGGGTAGATTGGAATTACAATTACAGAGCTGTGTTTTGGATATTTTTTCTGACTGAACATGTTATGAACCACTGTGTACTAGCCTTTCCGATTCCAGTGGGGCCTTTGTGGGTCTCTGTGTGGTATGCTTTGCAAATACTCAATAATCTCTCCTGCCTTTGAATTAAGGGGCCCCACATAGAGAGAGAAACTGTCTGTCACCGTGAACAAAGGGATGTAAAAGAAATTTTTGAAAAGGAGGAGAGAGACAGTCTTGACATTTAATCTGTACAAATATTCTCCCCAGCAGGCAATAACCACAGTCTTTTAATCTATTCTCAGGGCAATAACCACTGTCATTCCACCCAGCCACAGGGTGGTGTGCTCTGGAAGCACTGACCAGCCACAGAACTCCATCTGCTTCAGAATATGAAACCATCTAAGTCACATTTAACAAGTGAGGAGTTACATCCTGGATGCTCCTATGTGAGTCCTGCACAAATTCGCAGCTACTGCAGTGCAAAAACACGTTTCTCACTGCACCAACCGTTCACTAGAGCATTCTTCACATTCTTCCAATCGGGTTCTTATCAAAACAGTTGGGAAAACAATCCAGAGACGCTGCTGACTACACTGCACGTGGTTTCCATGTATTATTACAGCGCTGCCTGGACATCCAGGGGGGCTTATGCGCTATTTGGATCTCAACTTGGTGCGCATGTGAAGTTTCAACTTTCCACAGAATGCGCAAGATGGAACTTTGATCAAACTAGATGTGACTCTACAGGAAATGCACAAAGATCCAGCACTAGTGTTCAAGATAAGGTAACCAAATGGACACGGGAGAGAGGGGGCCAAGTTCAGGGTTAGTGGCCAGTAACGCCGCTGCCTGCAGCATGCACCACGCTCCGGAGAGCTGCAGGCAGCCAGGCAGGCATGCAAGGCTGTTTCCTCCACAAAGCCACCGCAGCCTGCAGCACTGCTCCACCGCCGCACTCCGGTAACAAGATAAACGCCACTTACCGATTAAAGCATTGAGGAGTATTCCCAAAAAGCACGGAACAAGGCGGCGGTGCCTTGTGGATGCCATTTAAAAAAAAAAACCCCACAGAAAACACGTCCAGCACTTGCTTTGATAAGAGAACAACGTGAGGTGAAGAAGAAGAGACAGCGCTTTTACAAATAAAAAAGGGAGAGATAAACACACACAGACAGATATCCAGCCTCTTCAGCTACTACATGATCCGACTCTACAGTGCTACAGTTTGGTGGCTCTCTGGGGTCGAACCAGCTTTCGCCATTTTAACCATCTATCAGGAGTCTGTCAGCATCCCGCACTCTCTCTCTCCTCCTCACTCACTCTGCTGTATCCTAAAGACTGCCTCTCTCTCTCTCTCTCTCTCTCTCTCTCTCTCTCTCTCTCTCTCTCTCTCTCTCTCTCTCTCTCTCTCTCTCTCTCCAACCGGTCAAGGCGGACGGCTGCTTTTCTCAGAGTCTTGGGTCCGCTCGGAGTTTCTTCCCATGTGGGAGTTTTTCCCCGC
>OMNN01026176.1:0-10545 GCA_900302755.1 Chromis chromis
CATTTTACATAGTCATTAGCAGAAAGGATTTCTCTCTCTCTCTCTCCCCCCTCTCTCTCCCTCTCCCTCTCCCTCTATCTATCTATATCTGTGTATGCAAATACTGCATAATACATGAAGGCAGTATCATCAATGTAATGATGTTGCATCAATGTGCATCATGTTATCCTAGAAATGTATATATATTTCATCGTAAGATTGTGAAAAGTCATCAGTGTAACAATGCTGCCTGATGAACATCTGACAGAATACAATGTTGTAAATAAACAAACATTTCCAGCAATAAATGTTTTTTTTCCATCTTGTGTTTAAGTTGTAATCTCCTCTGACACACCTGTCTTACATTTAAGTGTGCAAAGATTCTTATGAATATACTGCACCACTGTTTGTAGACGAGCTATAAACCATTCAGAAGATATTCAGTCAGCGTCCTGCAATAATCTGAAGTTAAAGTAAAAACATCAGATTACAGGTTGTGACTCTGATCTATTGCCTACAAGTTTGAGAAAATGTCCAGACTACATAATCATGATGTCGTGCCCTACACCTCCAGCTCTGCTTTGAACTCGCTGAGTAACAATAATTGGAGCCAGGAGAGAAACCAGCTGGTGTGGTATTCATTTGGAATAAAGAGACAGCCATTGATCACTCCTGAAAACCAACCCACTGATGTCACGATTAGGGTTCCACGAAGTTGCATTCTTGGACCAAAGACCTTGAAAGCTGTGACCACAACTGACATATTTTATTGATATCATTTGACAAAAAAAAATAAAAAATTAAGACTAAAAAATGCAAATGCATACATTTTCATTTTTTCATGTAACCTGCACGTACTGTGAAGTAGAAAATAGTCGCGACACACAAAAGATACAATACAAGTCCAGATTTATGAGTCAGTAATGTATATTATTAGTAGTAGTATGTTGTGGCTCTGTGGCACGTCCCTCTTATACTGTCACAGGTGCTGAAATGACTTCTGTAAAGGATACATTGAGGATCCACCTGTGCACCCTCACTCTTAGCTCCTACAGCAAGCCTCCTCTCCTTGAGATACATTTTAGGAACTGAGACATCCTTCAAGATGACGCACTGAGATCAATTTCCAGGTCACAGGAAGGAGGACAGAGGTGGTGAGGAGGCTCAAAGCAGAGAAATGAGATTAGCCTCTGGTGTGAGGGGGAGTCAGGTGCCTGGGGCCAGTTTGTGGAGAGGCCTGGAAAGATCCTTAGAAATGTAGGAGCCTGAGAGAGTAAACCTGGAGGCAGAGACAGAGACTAACTGTATGCATGTAGTCTATATGTTTTTGGAGTGTGGAACATAGTTTGCTGAATGAAGTATGATATTTATTGTACAGCACTTTGGCCAAGAAGTCAATGGCAATAATTAAAAAAAAAAAATGCTGTTGTAAAGTGTTCAATTCAGTGATCTATTTTAGCATCAAGCTCACAGTTGGTGTTGTACTGGACTGGACATATGTTATATGTTAATATTCTGCCCCCCTCATGAATGTAAACAGGGAGGAGACTGTTTTCTTAAACTACAAAGTAGCTGCCATTTGCTTTGTGTTACCATCGTATTGACATCCCTCTAGTGGTTTCCTTGAGGAAGTCTGAAAACAAAAGTGAAAGTGTTTCACTGACAGGGAGGAGCTGTAAGCCTGCATTGCGTGGAAGCCAGAGACATCAAGAAATTATCAATCTATGTCGTAAGTAACCATGTTAAAATGTTTTAAATCATCTCTGTGACGCTGTGTGTCTCTAGAGTTATTTTAACTTGAAACTCAACCGAGCAACTGTGACAAGAAAGTTAGTGACCAGACACAGCTGATTGCTTTGTTTAGCTTTAAATTCTGCTCATTAACGGCTCCTCTGTTTTTCTCTATGCTTCTTCAGATACTTGCCCCAAGACATGGACACTGGTGAGAAAATGAATTTACAGTTTTTGACATAATATTATTATATCTTTTTCAAGACTTCAGTATTATAGAGGTTAAGCTAGTTATCACAACAGATATCATTTAAAGTGGCTGTACCAGTTTTTTCCATCTTATCGGTGTCTGACTACTTCATGTGAAACAAGTTGCTCATAGAGTGATGAGCCTACAGATAATTATGACTCTGCAGTATGAGCTGAGTTTTCAGCCACAGCACAGGACAACAGTTCTATGTATTTGAACACTGTAGTGGGGATCTACAGAGTGAGACACAAAAACAGCACACCTTGATCTTAATTCAGTTTTACTTTCTGTTATTAATAAGACCACACGAATTTGAAGTGGACTGACAGGTTAGAAATGAAAACACTCCAGCTTAAATGTTGCATTTATCTGTCTGCAGCAGAGTTAGTGCTTTTCTGCAGACATGTAGTAACTTTTAACCAGGAACTAACAAACTTCTGTATCTCTACTTGGCTGACAATGACACTTTCACTTATCAGGACAGGAAGGTTGGATGCAAAAAGCCACTAGTTCATTCACTTCAGTTTGAATTTGTTTGGTGATGGTTTGAAGATTTGTTCATTCATATACTGAACACCTCCAGTGACACAAAAATAAAGAAATACTGGAATAAAGTTCACAAATATTTGTTATTTATGCTAAATCTCGCTAAAATGTCATTCTTTTTCACAAGATTTTGCTTCACCTGTTTGGCTACATGAAATCATGTTACAGCTCAATAATGACTCAAATAATCTTTTTGATTCATTTCAAGGGTCGAGAAGTAAGTTCTTTGTCCACCTGGCGGGAATTACGAACGGTGCTCATCAAGACATTGTTGAAATGCTTAATGAAGGCGGCCAAACTGAGGTGCCGTCTCCTGGACAGTGTGATTACCTTCTGGTTTTCTGTCCTGTTCCTTCACGAGTTGGAACAGACATCAGCGAGGCCCTGGACAACATGCCTGGTAAGGAGTTTCTTTGGTCAGTGTTTGGCAAATTTCACACTGATTAATTGCCTCCAGGCACAGAGCCCACCAATTGGTGAAGATGAGTTTGACGTGAAGTTATTTACACGAGCTTTTATAATGTTTCTGCCATTATAGTGAACCAAAACGTACCAGGAGCTGAACAGAGACACATACAGCCTATAGGAAAGACACATGGATTTAAGCCCTGCATCATGAGCTACAGCTGGAGTAACCAAACCGTCTGTTTCATCTTGTTTCTGACTCAGTTCATGTTCTGTCTGTGCTTACAGCTGGTAAACCAGCAGTTCTGGTGGTGATGCATCACACCTTCAATATACACCAGTTTGTAGCTGAAAGCAGCAGACTGGTGCAGAATCCAAACGTTCTCCTCACTGTGGACTGTCTGTTTCATGAGGGCACACTCCACCATTGTGACCTCAATAATAAGATGTGGTATGATGTCTACAACTTTCTTGGAGTTTCCCAGGTAAAGACTTGATTTACTGAAACAAGGTTTTTGTCACTGTAGTCCACATCTGAAATGATGCACATATTGCAGTCTGTTACAAATCATTAACACTCATAATTATTAATGTTTTTGTTGTTTTCTTCCTTTCAGCCCTCTCCCTTTAAGACCATCATCAGATGTAAGTGTGACACTAATAATGAACTTCAGGTTCCAGACTAGATTTTTCACAAGTCTACCGTTTTATTTGTCTCACAGTTCTTACTACTGGGTTTGTGTAACACTGTGTTCATAGTTGTTGTAAAGTTAAGTTAAAACCTCCCTCACTGTTGTGTGCAGAATAATCACCCTTTGTTTTCTTCTCAACTTGAAGCTAAACTGTAATCATAACACATCAACAGTGAAACATGTTAAAATGATAGACTATACTGTTTATGTTGTTTTGTAGTTAAAAGTTTTATAAGTGGTTGAAAATATAATAAATAATTGTGACTTTTAAACTGACTGTTTTAGGGAATGTTGTGACCATCACTAATATCATTAAAGTTAACATGTGACCCATAGAGATACAGCGATGAAGGACAAGTACAATATGATGAATGACAATCTTACATGTGACAGACAGTATTTATACAGTATATTGTACATTATATAAACCACTTATTTGGAAGTAAAAACAAAGCTCCCAGTTTCAATATACTGTGCATCTTTGTTTTTATTTTCAAATATGTGGTTTATATAATATGAACAGTATAGTCTGTCATTTTAATATGCTTCATTGTTGATGTGATATGATTACAATTTAGCTTCAAGTTGAGAAGAAAACAAAAGGCAGTTTTTCTGCAATTTCATGACTCTGGCTACATTATTTCTCTAGTTATGGTACTTCAAACATTGCTCCACAGATTGGTTTGAAGAAAAAACTTTGCAAATAATCAACATGACCTCTTTTTAATTCTTAACTCAAAAACTGATGTTATCTATGACCCTGGATTTTACACATGATCAACTCAAACAATATTCACAACAACGGTGAATTTAGGTAGAATGACTCCTCCAGACAAGTTTTGATGACTTAAACTGGACATTGGTTTAAGTCCTACTGATAATTGACTTCTTGTGTTATTTCACTGTAAAATCAATATAATTGCCATTGATGTCCATCAGATAACCAAAAACAAGCAAAACAGGACCAATGGCCAAAACTATTTGTATTATATGTGTTATTAATATGGTACTATACTATTGTTATGTTAGTTCTGTGTTGTTTGAGTTGTAAATGACACCAGATGGCTCATTGCTTTGTTTTTCTTTATTCTAGGGCTGAAGAAAAACTGGATACGGGTTTCTGTTTTTTCATTGGTGGTTGTTACATATAGAATGTGGAGAGGGAACACAATACTTTTTTTCTGGAAGTGAAAAAATAAACATGTTATGTCATGCATGTGCAATCACCTGCAAACATGTAGCTACTTTCATGTGTTATTAATAGTATGACTGTATGTGAGGCTTTAAATCAGTGATATATCTGGAACACAATTGAGGGTCAATGGTAAGTTGAGAAGTGAGTTGCTTTAAAGGAGACTCATCTTTTCTAGTGTCACTCTACAAAATTTCACACCTGTTTATGTGTTCTAAAAAAAAATTTCTTTAAAGGCTATTTGTTTGTGTAATTGCTCCTCCTACTGGCTGCAAAAAAACACACATCCTAGTCCTTAAAGAGTTTAGACATTGGTGGTGAGGGGGGTGGCAGGTGACTGGTTGCGATGCCCTGAACATCTAGATGAGGTGGAGATGGGGTAGAGGAGGGGACACGTTCAACAGCCTGGAAGAAAGAGCAACAGAATTGCAATGAAATGAAGGATGAGAGTAATGACATAGTAATAGTGACTAAAGTGATTTTGACAGTGTGGGAAAATGGAAGTGGCAGAATAGTGTGGCGGGGATAGCTCATATTTAAATAGGTACTGAGACAGGGTGTAAGTGAGCAAATCTTTCTTATTGAACAAAAGCTGCGAAGTATAAGCTTCATTCCAAAGTTATAATGTTTTTCTTCTTTTCTGCTGAGCTGAAAATATAATTTTATAATTCAGACTGCTGAGGCCTCATATTATCTTGCTTGAATTAATACTGTGACATTATATGTGTTTAAATGTGTGATTGCATTAGCAGATTAGATATGCTGATTAAATAAAAACAAAACAGCTCGGTAAAATAATGTTGTTTTGTGCAGATTATAATATCGAGATTACATGATGTGTAAAGAATAAATACAAATGAATCAAAGTGGTTGTATGTGCTGTCTGTAACTTTGTATCACCATTGAATAAAAAAAAGATTTCTTCATTAAAATGAGGTCAGGGTAATAAAACCTCAGTTTCTATTTTAGCTCACCACTCTTTTTTAAGTTTAGGGTCCAGTTAACCTCTGGTCAGTACTAACGTACCAGTGAGGGATATCACCATCATGGTGTATGAATGATTTTTGATGACAGAGACTAGGAGTCTGGTCAGACTGAAGGGATGTCATGGGAGTCAAATTAAGAGAGATCCTTAAAAAATCCTTCAATGAAGTGACCTGAATAAAGTTCAGATTTGTGCAGGACAACAATGAAACATGCCTTGAAATTATTAAAAGAGTAGTGCCAGGATGACAAGTTGAAGCCCAGAGTTGAACTGAACTGAAAACTGCATCCACTCTGATGGAGCTGCCAAACCTGGAGAACAAAGACATTTAAAGCTACCTGAAGCTGTCATCAGGTGGCAGGAGAGGGAGGCACAGGGGTGGAGATTCTTGTTGTAGGAGTATCGCTGGGAGAGGATGATGTCAACGCCCATGTCAGTCGGTGGTACCATTTTAGAAAAGCATTCCACTACTGTTCGCATGGTGGTGTTACCTTCTGACACAAGGAGGCCTGTGACAAAGTCCAGAGAGATGTCTGACCAGGGGTGGCTGAAGCTGCCTGGCAGGGGAGTGTCAGGAGGTTTTATTCTGGAAGCAGACTGGGCATGATGTCATGTACTTCCATACCTAACAAATAAAAATTGAATAATAATTATATTATATTAGCCATTTTACATAGTCATTCTACTTTTCTGCAGAAAGGATACATGTATCTTTCTCTCTATCTATATCTATATCCACCTATATCTATATCTATCTATAAAGATTGTACATAATACATAGAAACAATGGACCCAAGTGAGACTCCAGAATCAATGACAATTCAGTTTCATCATAAAACTAAAGTGTGACTTACTTTTCAACAACAAACCTCAAGATCAGTTAGTAAAACAGAACCCCCCTTCAGGCCTTGTCAGCTGAAGGTCAGGTATCATCCTTTATAATGTGTTTTCAAATCACTGCTAACCAAATAGTGTGGTGGGGATAGCTCATATTTAAAGAGGTACTGAGACAGGGTGTGAGTGAGCATATCTTCCTTATTGAACGAAGCTTCATTCCAAAGTTATAATCTTTTTCTTCTTTGCTGCTGAGATGAAAATATAATTTTATAATTCAGACTGCTGAGGCCTCATATTATCTTGCTTGAATTAATACTGTGACATTATTATTATAAGTCCAGAGAGATGTCTGACCAGGGGTGGCTGAAGTTGTCTGGCAGAGGAGTGTCAGATATCAACATATGTCAAATATCAACATAACCATTCGGAACACACTAAACTTAGTTGTCTGTGGCTATAGCCTGTCCGTCCTTGGGAGTAGGATCTCTCCTTCATTGTGGTTCTCCCGGAGGTTTCTTTTTTCCCCACTGGGTTTTTTGAGTTTTTCCTTCCCGAAGAAGGAGGGTCATAAAGGGCAGGTGATGTCTCAGACTGATCCATTGGCCTCATCAACTGTTGGACTCTTTATTAGACTGCTTACTTACAGCATTTCTTGTTTATTTATCAATTCAATGAGCTCTGTAAAGCACCGTGAGAAAACTGTGTTGTGATATTGGGCTATACAAATAAAGTGAATTGAATTGAATTGAATTGAATTGAATTGAATTGAATTGAGACGAATGCCCTGTTATCCAGCTGTTCCCTTCATTACTGAGCTTTACCTTTAAATTTACAGATTGCAGGACATGCAATTTTTACCTGTGATCACATCTATCACCCCAGAGACTAGAATTTTTGTTGAAATTAATATAAGTCAAGTCTTTTATTTATTCAGAGACCAGAGTTTGTGTGTGCAGGGGGCAGAAGGGGGAGGGGGGTTTCATTCACCTGGCTGTCAGGACACTGAACTCTCTCCCTGCCCTGCCCCCCTTCCCCCTAAAAACCTTATTCAAATTATAATTATTTTGTAATTCTAGATGACTGTACTAACACTGAAACACAAGTTACATCCCAAATAGGCATTCGCTCTCCTTCATGCTGCTGCTGCAACTTTTTGCTTCAAGATTTCCAGCAGAAAACCTACTCTTACAGAGTATATGTGTTCTTTTTTTTTTTTCGAACAAAGTAATGAGTGCATCAACCAGATGTATTTTAGTGTTCACCACTCAGAGGTCTGAGGTTTACAAGCTGACCCTGAAGGCAGCAGCAATCTGCAGCACTATGGGTACATCCAGGGTGCAGGTTAGAAGGCCTGTAAACATACTCTATTAGATACACCTCCTCAGTCTGTTGCAAGTCAGCTCTGCCATCAGATTTTCTTTATGACAGGCATCATCAAACTAGACATTATGGCAGAATAGTTAGTGGACTGCATTAGACTGTGCAGGTAATAGATAGCTATATTATTATATCAGGTTCATGTGTGGGATCACTGAAATATGGTGTGAGGTCAAGTACAAATATGACATCAAGCTTAATAGAAAGAAGAGGCCGGATGTAATTGGCATCTAAAGTTTAAAGAGTGTTTTTCGTATCTGTTGTTTGGTGCTGGAGAGATGGTGAACAGAGGTTTAACCCTAGTTTGTTGAAAACAACAAGCTTCTGATGCTGTGAAAAAGGCCACACAGCGAACATCGAAGAAACCTTAAATCCTAGCTGTCTATGTAAAATAAGCAAAAAAGGGAAGTTCTACCGAGATGCAGTATTGACAATGACTTAACATTTACTGTGAAGATGAAAAAAATATTGAGTGGAGTCAAGAAAGGATGCAGATAAAAAGTATGGCCCAGAGGCAGAGCACATAGATGAAAATCAACTATAAATGTCTGTTTGTGGAAAGTGGAATACAGTTAGCTGAGTGAAAATGTTACAGAATTACAATGTTTATTGTCCAGCAGTTTGGCCAAGAAGTCTACTATTCCAATGGCAATAATAATAATACAAAAATGCTGCTGTAAAGTGTTAAATTTTGTGATATGTTTTAGCATCAAGCCCACAGTTAGTGTTGTATTGTTGTTGTTATATATGTTATATGTTAATATTCTGCACCCCTCATGAATGTAAACAGGGCGCAGACCGTACTCATAAACTACAAAGTAGCTGCCAGTGGTTTTGTGTTACCATATCAACGTCCCTCTAGTGGTTTCCTTGAGGAAGTCTGAAAACAAAAGTGAAAGTGTTTTACTGACAGGGAGGAGCTGTAAGCCTGCACTGCGTAGAAGGAATATGCCAGAGACATCAACAAATTATCAATCTATGTCGTAAGTAACCATGTTAAAATGTTTTCAATAACCCCTGTGAGGCTGTGAACTGCTGACTTTCTACTGTGTTTTGGAGTATTTCATGTGATCCAGCTTACACATATTTTTTTTTAGCTGTGTCATCTAGTAACACAAGTGTGTCTGTAGCGTATGCCATAATGTGGTACTGATAATACGATATGAGTGGAATAAACCATAAAAAATATCAGTACTTGGATTTGTCGTGAATAAACCTTTAAATCCATAACTTGTTTACTATTAGGGTGGAATAACCTTTAAAACTACAAGTAGTGTTTTGGCTGAAACAACCCTTTTAATCTTTCAGTACTTCAACATCAAGTAGTAATACGTTGTGTGGAATGCTCCTTGAATAAACCTTTGAAACTATAAGTAGTATCTCTGGTGTAAACAGCCTATAAAACTGGAAGTCGCACACTTTAGGGATCATCTATTACAGTAGTTGGCGCTGTCTCAAAACAAAGGACTCTAGATGAGAGCAGTCCTGACATTGCAGCTTCCGGTGCTGCAGACACATACTAATGACTTCTGGGCCAGGAAACACTTATAGAACAGCTATGACAAGAGTAGTTGGTGATGCATATACACCTACTTGCTTTGTTCAGTGTTGTATTATGTTGACTAAAGGGTCCTCTGTTCTTCTTTATCCTTCTTCAGAGACCCGCCCATGGACCAGGAAAACGGTGAGAAAATTAATTTACAGATTTAGGCTTCACTTAGTTATCACAACAGATATCATTTATTCTGCCAATTTTTGATATGATCAGTGTCTGACTACTTGCATGTGAAACAAGTTGCTCATAGAGTGGTGAGCCCACAGATAATTATAACTCTGCAGTATGAGCTGAGTTTTCATCCACATCAGGAAGCTGCTGGGACCAACAAGGTTCTACTGAGCACAACTTGATAGTATCACAGCACAGTTAACAACTAGCTGGTGAATGGAGCATTTAGATGGTGGAGACCAAAACAGAGATAAAATGAGAGTGAGTTTTGATCTAATAGAAGCTATATTTCCAGGTCAGAAACACACATAAAAAGCACTAATGCTACCTTGTGTCTGCTGGATGTGTAAGAAAGAAACTGTTTGGTGACAAGTTCACCATATCAACTTTAGACCTCCCCTCTCATGACGAAAACCGATAATTACAATTAAAGAAAATAACACTCATTAATTCAATAATAAAGAAAAGAAAAGCACACGTGATCAGTTGTGATCCATAACAGATGTAACAATAATTGCTAATTCAAAAGAATACAAACAAGTTACTTTGGGAATTATGTTGTTGATCATTAGCATCTCATAGTCTAATAATATATTAGCCAGTTCTGTTCATGAAAAGCAATGTAACAGATAAAATGTGCCTACTTTAAAATAAAAACTATTTGTACATTGTACCTAAAATGTCAAAGGAAGTATATACATATTATAGTTATGGATAATTAAGGAGTTACTTAGCTGATACAACATTTTACTGGTTGACATTGACAATAAGTCTTTAATTAGTGAAACACAGGTAAATTTTTGCTCAAAAACATGGTAAATCGCT
>OMNN01026177.1:0-17807 GCA_900302755.1 Chromis chromis
AAGTTGATTGACAGCATGCCAGGGTGAATTGCAGAGGTCTTAAAAAGAAGGGTAAACACAGCAAATATTGACTCTTTGCATAAACTCAATTTATTGTCAATGAAAGTTTTTGACGATTATGAAATGCTTGTAATTATACTTCAGTATACCAGAGTAACATTTTACAAAAAGATCTAAAAATACTGAAGCAGTGAACTTTGTGAAAACTAATTTTTGTCATTCTCAAAACTTTTGGCCACGACTGTACATCAACCACTGAAAAAGAGAGGCTCATGTGTGTTCAGTAGTGTTTGGACAAGGCAGTTAATTTGTGTCAAAGAAAATGAAGAATGAAAGACTGTAGGGATCAAATTTGTTGGAAGAATTAATTAATTGTTGGTTGTGGTCTTGTCATAAGATCTGACAGTATGAATACAGATTATAGCCAGTTTTATCCTTTGCATTGGCATTTAGTATTGACTTTTCAAGGCCACATAACAAAATAGTTAAAAGATCTCAACAGATTTCAACTTTCATGTTTTTAGATATATTGCATGAAGCAGACGCACAGTCGCAGCAATATAACATAAAAACAGAGCAGGAAAGGTAACACAGGCATGTATATATATAACAGGGGAAGCTGACATGAACTGGCATGCAGCCACACAAGAGTCCATATATCAGCGTTTGCAATGAACTTAAAGCTTAACAAATCTCTACGGCAGCTCACTGCAAGTGTTTACAATATTTTATTGTCCCCTCTGCAACTGATAGTTTACTTTACAGGTACATCTCTGCTCTGCTATTGTGGTGCTTCATTAAAATCAGCATATGGCCTTCATGAGTGGTGCGTCATAGACGACAGCTGTTCGAAGCTGGACTGTTTGTTCTGTGTAAAATCTTCAAACAGATCGAAAGAAAATAAATAGATCTTCATGTCTTTTCACACCATTTAACTGAATAAAGTGTGAGGAGAAGAAGAACAGTTGTTGTTTTTTAACAAACTGTGTGACTTTTGTCACCGGATCACACAGTGTGACAACACATTTGACTGGTTTCACTTCAGCTTCTTTTTTCGTTTTGTCACACTATTTGTACTTCCAGTAAGAGAAGTGAGGATCAGGTGCCATATGAAGAGTGTACTTGTATTTAACTGATTAAATGATGTTCTCCATCTTTCTGTAACAAAACATTGCACATGCTCTATGGAAGATTAAGATAAAGATTCACAATTTAGTACCAAAAACATTGCATAAAAGAGCTGAAGAATCATCTGAATAATATGATTTTAGATTCATTTCCTCATTCTTGAGGCAAAATGAAACACCTATGGAAGAGCTTTCTGGTTGAGATTGTGATGAATACTTCATGTAAAGCTATTAGTTTGAAATGAAAAGTCAGCCAGTGAAAATCATACAAGTCAGATGGCAGACAATAACATGTACCTAGCATTTTAAAATGTTATACAAAATATAATACAGCACTTACATGTATATCTAAGTTTGTGTTTTAGAATTGTTGTTCTAAGGTGGGAAACCAGTCTTACTGTAAAATAAACATTGATGTATGGAGCTCTCTGGTGGACAGTTGAAGAAGTGCATGTTATACACTATGTTGTACATATACTGTATTTACAAATCTTTTCTGTGTTTTTGAACAAACTGTTTTATTACATGAACTGTTGTGTTTAATTACAGCAATTGCATCTAATATAAAAAGTGTGCATGCCATAAATATTGTCCTTCATTAACTGTACTTGAACATTACCATAACCAGACAAACACAGGTTGATGCAGCTCACATATATACAAGCACATTTCAACCAAAGGTCTTTAAGGTGAGAATAACCTTGAGGGGACCAGGTTTATCTCCCCAAATGGGAAGAAAGAACACTTTTGATCTTTATTTTGAAAGAATGATATGACCCTTCAGAGATGGGCAACCTTGCAAGGTTTTGCCACTCAGGTATTTACAGTGCGTGACTCCTTTCATCTCGCTGTTGGCCCTCGTAACAACAAAGGCTGGAAAGGACATGTGCTCCTCCATGTGAGTCTTTGCCCAGCCTCCCTCTTCCATCCATCCATCCATGTCAGATAACACGCTTCACCTGACACTGAACACCCCGCATCAGCAGAACCGGTGGGCTATAAAACCCATCTGAATGCCAATCTTCTCACCTTCCATTGCCCTTGACTGCGTAACAGACAGGCTCCTTTATATGTAAAGTACAAGCATATCAGGAGATCGAGGCACCTGAGGATCAATAGGTTTTGTCAGTGAATTCCAGCCTCTACCTGGATTTTGGCAGAATTTCAGCAGAGGCACGTGTGAGAGAGCCTGAGGCGCGATGAATGAGTCGGACTGTAATCTGCACGGGCGATCTGACTGTACACACACAAATGTAACTGCGTGAGTATTCCTGGAATGAAAAAAGGTGCAAACTGAGCCACAGCAGCTACAAGGGATGGATGGTTTGACTGCATTGTTGATGTTAGGGATCCACCTCATGCAACAAGCATTTGGAAACAAGCATTTGAATCAGGTGGCAGGGCTACATTTTGACCAATCCCAGCCCCAGCAGCTGTTACTTGCACGGGATGCTTGCAGGCGGACTGTGGGAATACTAATGTACAGACGCACGTGCTGCAGAGAAAACCTGAACCAAGTACTCGCATGTGCTAAAAAAGAAAACAGATGTACAAATATAGCTGTCTAGAGCTGTGTGGTAGTGACGTTACATAAGCTATTTGTAATGTAAACAAGAATAGAACTGATCTAGTTTTATTGTTTACTACAGTATTTCAGTACAGTTGTAGTTACATTCAGACTATTTACACCAACTATTACCTGTATTTGCTGTAGTAAAAACATCATAACAGTAATGTTTCCTTCCTCACCAACTCATTAACATGACATCTTTTCCTTTCTTTATCGCCGTCACCTTTTCTCACAGTCTTTCATCTATTTAAATTATGCATTATTCTAATCTAAAACCCTTAATAAATCTGCTTTTGTCTGGCACATCTGCCCCCAGCTACAATATCTCCAAGTCTATAATCCAAATTGTCTCACTGTCTTTCACTTGTTTCTTTCCCAATCTAGATATGTGCACAGATTCAGTCATAATAGCAAAAGTTTATAATTATTAGAGTGCAGAAGTAGAAAGAATCAAAATGGATCAGAGCTCCTGAGTCCATTCCATGTATTGGATTTTGGGCAGGCGGGCGGGCGGGTGGCGTCGGCTCGGCGTTAGTTACACACACACACAGCAAACTACTGAAGAACCGCATGGGGGGTACGATGTGACGCGACCCGGCGCGGTGCGTCACGGCTCGACTAGGCTCGGCATCAGTTACATAGATGCAGCAAACTACTGAAGAGCTGCATGGGAGCCGAAAGAGCCGGCTCTTTTAAGTGAGCTGGTTCGTAAGAGCCAGTTCTCTACAAAGAGCCGGAATTCCCATCACTATTTCTGGGGGTCTCCTGTGGTTTCTGGTACCGGAACATTGGCAGCAGATCTTTTAGCTCTGTGACTTGTGGGGTGGGGCTTCCGTAGTTGCTCAATCAGACTGAAATGGGGAGTTTGGTCAACGCCTTGGGCTCTTTGTTGTGTTCCTTGAGCTGTTACTGAGCAGTTTTCGCAGTGTGGCTGGGTCACAGTCAGCTAGTGGGATGCCACTGCCATTGAGTAATGCTTCATGGTCTGAAATAATGTTGAAGTGGGTGATACATGTCAAAGGAACATCCATTTAAATAGGACCCAAAGTTTACAAGAAGAACATTGCATTTTAATGAGATGATCAATGTTAACCACTCGTCAGTGGTTATTTGTCAGTGTATTTATTTGTTCTCAACTACTTTTTGGCTTCTGTGGATGAACTATTTTGGTATGTGTTTTTAATTTTAATGTCACTGAGCAGGTACAGGTATTATCTGAATTTTTGTGATTCTCTGAACTTTAACATCTTTATGGAGCCCCCGGAAGGGACATGGGTGGAAACAAATAAAAACGATGATGAAGATTGCGAGATTTCGCAAAGTCAGTTGATTTGCGAGATCTCGCAAAGGATTCCACCATTCATTTCCATATTGATTCTGTCTAACATGGGGAGTCATGGAGGAGGATTTGAAACAGTTTCTACGTTCAAGAGAGGTCCCAGAGGAGGATGGATTGAATGGCCAATTTCGAAGTAAAATTCAACAAACAGATGCTCTCCCTCCATTTTTTTGGTTGATTTGACACGGAAGTAGTCACTGGTAGTAGTCACCCGGAAAATTGCGAGATTTCGCAAAGGATTGCAAGATCTAGCAAAAGTTTTGAAATTAATAAAGCATTACTCACAAAAGTAGATTGAAATAACGTAGCAATGACTACTGCCAGGTCAAATCAACCAAAACAATGGAGGGAGAGTGTCCGTGGGGGAAATTCACGGAATTTTACTTTGAAATTGGCCTTAAATATAAAGATATTCAATCCATCCTCCTCTGGGACCTCTCTTGAATGTAGAAACTGTTTCAAATCCTCCTCCATGACTCCCCATGATAGACAGAATCAATACGGAAATGAATGGTGGAATCCTTCGCGAGATCTCGCAAATCAACGGACTTTGCGAGATCTCGCAATCTTCATCATCGTTCTTATTTTTTTCCACCAATGTCCCTTCCGGGGCTCCGTAACATCTTGTGTTCTAGAGATAACAATATTTTGACTGTGTACAGTGTAGAAGGCGACAAGAAATTTAAGGAAAGAAAGGAGAGATGACATACAGAGAACCTCAGAGCCAAAGTAGGGATTATTTTTGGGCTCTTTATGCCTTCATTTAGCACATATAATAGATATACACCGTACAGGCATAACATTATGACCACCTGCCTAATATTGTGTTGGTCCCCCTTATGTTGTCAAAAATGCTCTGAACCATTGGGCATGGACAAGAGGACCTCTCAGGGTGTCCTATGGGGTCTGGCACCAGGATGTTGGCAGTGGATCCTTTGGGTACTCTGGGTTGTGCAGTGGGGCCTCTGTCAATCAAACTTGTTCCACTGCATCCTGTTGATGCTTGGTCAGAATGGGGTCTAGGCAGTTTGGAGGTCAAATCAACATCACATCTTGGGCGATTCAATTCAATTGTCAATTCAATTTGATGTATATAGCACATATTTACAACACATGTCATCACATAGCGCTTATCATCATAAGGAAGAACAATACAGGAAACAGAAAACCCTACAATCCAAAATCGCTTTTGGATTCCCTATAAGCAAGCTTGTCATGTTCCTCAAGATGTTCCTGTTTGTTTGATGTTTTTGCCATGTGGTTGGGTGCATTTTCCTGCAGGGGTAGGCCAGTGACATTTGGGATTGATGTTTGCATGAGGGAGTGTGCTTGTTCTGGGACATTGTTTATTTGGGTGTCTAAGGCCCCATCCACATGAAGCCAAAACGCTTATAGTTTCAAAAATGTTCTTCATAAAGATGAAGCTGTTTCAGTAAATGTGTCTGTCCACACGAATTCAGGCCAGGCCTGTTGGTGTTGCTATGACATCGTAACAGAAACAAGCGGAAACTGGTGGCAGGACTTCAGGCATGTGCAGAAATCTGTATACGATGTAAACATAGAACATGGCAGCGTCGAGTATGAGCGGACGAGCTTTTCTTTTTTTTTCATTTTCTGAGTTTGGCGCATGCGCATTTATCGAGAGGTGGAGCTATGACGCAAGCGTGTCAGAAAAAGAAGTGAACAGGGCGTAACAACGGTGCCACGCAAACGGTGTTTTGAGATCTTTGCACTCTGGGACCTCGGTTCAGAAATGATTGTTTTCAGACCCCCAAAGTGTGGATGATACACGGGTTTGATGAACTATTTGTGCGTTTAGGCCTGGGCTCGTCTTCGTGTGGATGGGGCCAAAGTCTCATCAACAGGGATGCCAAAATCCAAGGTTTTCCAGCAGAACACCACAAAGTACTAATATGATCAAAGTTATTCACTTCACCTGTCAGTGGTCATAATGTTGTGACTGATCGGTGTATATGGGAAATATGGGGAGAGAGAGTTGGGGTAGAACATGCTGTAAAGGTCTGGCCAGTCAAACCAGGGGCTTCTAGGCACATGTGGTATGCGCCCTAATCATTACGCCTAAGATTTGCCTTTTTAAATAAATCAGTTTTACTGTAGGTGTCATTGAAGCCGAACTCCAGATTTTTCAGTTTCTCTGATTTCGATGACATCATGTTACACCTCTCTTCACTTCAGTGTCTCAGTTGTCAGACACGTTGTCAGGCAGATTTTACATCTCTCTCTCGGTACTTTTTATGTCAGGCTTGCTTGGTTTTCTCCAGGCCGCCGTCTGGCACTCCCTCCAACCTTTTCTCTTCATCATCCCTCCTGTCGCTCTCAGCACTTTCACACTTCGCACTCCCTTCCTCACAACAACTCCTCGTTCTGGCAACAGCCTCTCAAAGGCTTGTGGGGAAATTATAATCAGACGTTCAAGCTGGGTAGCAGCTCTCGGTGTTATAGTGCAGCCGTGTTTGTGTTAATTTTAACGTATCAGGTGAGATGATGTTTCTGTCAGCATTCTACAGGTGACAGTAACATGCTTTTTTCCTTGGAGTTATATTCTTGCTTATCTGTCATCGAGTTTTTATCATTTCGACCAAACACAAAGACTTACCAATGCATTTAACTTTTGAAGTAAAATTTGTAGATTGCTTGAAAGTTGTAAAATGCATAAACAAAAATCAAACAGGAACATAACTGAGCAGGCCAAAGCACAAACATTTCAAAGAGACAGGCTTTTGTAGACTCCCCGGAGTGCAGATCAGGTGTAGTCTATTATGGCTCAGATTAAACAGTTTCCCTCTTAAATGGTCACTGACAGCAGATGTAAAAATAGGAAAATGACACTCTGATGACTTCTTGGATGCATTGTCTTTTTAAAAAAAAAATATCTTCTGTATTTTAATCTTTGGAGATTTATTTAGGCTTTTGTGAAACTAACAAGAAGCAAACAGAGACTCAATCGTTGAAAAATGTGCAAAGTCACTCTAATAACATGAACATGATGTCCAAACCTGTTTCAATATAGTTACTTTATGCCTCTTTTAGCTGATATGTTTGTGCTTTTTTTCAGTAGAAATTTGGGGATTTTAATTCTAAATGTTATATGCGATAATCTCATGCGTCACAATCAGGAATTTGTCCTCTTACACCAGTGCCTGACCAGAAATAAGAGGCTAAAATCACTGTGGGACTGAAAGCTTTGCTGAAAGGTT
Organism: Chromis chromis; assembly: GCA_900302755.1. NCBI lineage: Eukaryota > Metazoa > Chordata > Actinopteri > Pomacentridae > Chromis > Chromis chromis. The sequence goes on from OMNN01026177.1 coordinate 7,255, forward strand.
TATTACCATAATGTAGATAAGTGGATTTGGACTAAGTATATTAGCCCCAGTTATCTGAAAAAAATACATCTATTCTGTTCTGCTGCATGTATCCTTTCAGTCATGCTGTTTTGAAGATTACCTAAAATAGCAACCACATTTCCTCTATTTTGAATTTGGAACACAAGGTCAGTCCCACCCACAGCATCGTGAGTCACACTACTTAGCAGGTGAAGGTTCAGCAAAGTGGACGGCTGTGTAAGAGGAATGATTTAAAAATTCTAGTCATTCTATCAGGAAGCGAAGTTCATTTATCTGACAGAGAGAAGCTGTGGTTTGGGTGCAGAGTATTGCTATTTACATCTAAGCTTTATGCATGACTAAATGATGTACAAACATAGGGAATGAGTTTCCCCCCCACAGAGGCCTTCCTCATGGGTGATTCATGGCCGTTTCTGACATGTGTAAAGGGAATTCACTATTAGAATCCTTCTTCTTGATCTGTTTGCTACAGGATGTGAATTCATTTCATGCCCCTCATCCATCCCTTTGATTACCCTCACTAAGATTAGGATGTGTGCCCACGCATGCTGTGTCAATCTCTCTGAATGAGACAAACAAGCCTGGACGGTCAAACATTTCACTCTGATGGATGACATCAGTTAAGGATTCAGTATGCTAGAAGCAACAAAAAAAATGAAGCTAAAGGAATGCTTTATGGCATCACATAAGTTTAAATACCAGGAATGTTCTGTTAGTCTCAATCATTATCTTTTGGCAGAGTGTCTGTCTCAATTTAGATGAAGGCCAGATGGATGAAACTACTTTGCCAAAGCATCAAATGAATACATGCTTTTTTCTGTTGCATTCAAAGCCCAGTCTCACTAAAACATTCCATCAGTTGTGCATGTGTGAACTGAATTTAAACAGCACTGAAAACTGCATGTGCCAATGACATGCAAGCAGTTTAAGGTGACTTTGACATTTTTGACCACACAATTCAGTTAATGTGATGCATAAAAAAGTAAGAAACTGTCTATTTTTTTGGGAAAAACAACCCTAGAGATCAATTCAGTCAAGGCAAGCAAGTTATTATGATCCAAGTGTAATTGTGACAGTGCCCTCTAGTGGCTGTGGTAATTATAAGGGGAGCAAATAAGGAAGTGAGGTGACGTAGTTATAGAACAACAAATTCCACTTAGGAGCTTGGGGTGGATGGATAGGCCTGCAAAACTCTAGAGCTTAACATTTAAGGCCGTATATGTTTTTCTTGTTTCAAACCAAACCATGGCAAATACATAAACTTAATGACAACTATCCTCTATTTTAATCAAAACCCTGATCTTTTCCTAGACCTAATCAAGGTATTTTTATGCCCATTTGTTTTTATCTCCTAATGGCATAAACGTAATACAGTGAAAGTGGAGTGAAAGTAAAAACAAGCAATCATGTGATAATGTAACTCAGTTGTGCAGCATCATGGTATTTGTATGGTTCAGAGCAATGAATCAATCAAATCACATTATCAGTTCACCAGCCTTCAAGGTCAAATGCTTTCACAACCTCCTTCTCACTTTCCTTCATGAGGAAGCGGGTTTTTGGTGCAGCCAGATGTAAGTAGCTATCCCTTGTATGCATCTCTTCCCATTCTAGTTTTAGAAAGGAACAGAAGATAGACAAAAGTATTAAAACAAAGAGTTTCATAGGAAGACAAACATTTTTGATATGTTTGATATGTCAGGAGAGAGACTTGTGTAGGACAAATATATGCAAAGAGGATCTGAATAAATTTGATCTCATTTGGTTAGTGATTTTATTCCCCAATAAGGGTAACATAAGTGCAAAATTATAAGAACTTCAACTTCTACTTTCACTGTGTTGCTTTTTGATGTACTTTTCACGTTCGCTGTTTGCATGTGTATTAGTAGTTTGCTCAGACCCAGCACAGCAATAATGATAATCTGTCAAACAAACCAAGGCTACAGTTTATGACTACATGGGCAAATAAAATGTCTTTATGTATGTATCTATGTATTTAGACCATCATTAGAAATTGATGCAGTCTTTGCTTTTCCTTTCTAGACTTGTGCCACATATAGTTCTGAATGTTAACTCCTGCGCGAAATGCAAAATTATTCCAAGTTTAGTTCCTCATTTTATTCATAGGAAAGTTAGACATGCAGTGTTTAAAGGACAGAAATTTAAAACTGGGAGGATTTGCGGGTCACAAAGGCTTTCTGTTGCTGAAGAACATTGATGCACAGTTGAAGGATAATATAAAGGATCATTCATTGATTTAAAGTCCCTCTCTGGTCATTGATTTAACCACTAAATCCTCATGTCTGCGTATCAAAGTTGCATTTAGAAGGTTTAACCATGAAAATAATCCTTTACTTCTCTCCACTCACTGCTCCCCACACACTAACCAACCACTCTGCTCAAACTCTGTAAAACTATTGTATGCTAGACAACAGTCAGTTGTAATATCGGATTATTTCAGGCATATGTTCGAACTGGAAAACCAACTCTGAAGAAGAATAATGATATGGAAAATCCTCCCCTGCAAGTAGAAAGGATTGGTTCCTGGGTTTGTTACATATGAAATCCCAGAAGTATGAATTGGTCTTGAGACTGTCATTGGTAAGCAAAAGTTTTAAAGTGGAAATACTCAGCCGTGGCTCTGACTGATAGTCTTCCAGCATATGAAAACAGCATGTACATCTTAAAAAGGTTTTTAAAAAAACAGATTTTCACTCAAGGGCTACAGTTATACCTGTTTAATCCAAAGCAACAGTGAGTTGAGTTTTCATTGACACTGTGTTAGTGAGGTTTTGTGCACACACAAAAAAATAGTTTTATTATATAAAATTTGATCAGCAGTGTCTGTGAAGTTTAATCCTTGACCAGACGTGTTCATCTATCGATTTTCCTGAGCAGTTCAGGAACATGCCATCCCCTTTCCTTATAAATTACTTTAATTGATTGTCTGAAGTCATGAGTAAATAGACTAATGAACAGCAATCTTTTAAAACAAAACTGTGAGAATAGAATCCCCCAGTGATTCATCATGTGTGGGAGAGGCACAGAGATAAAGATGGAGGGACAGAAAGATAGTGGAGGACTGACAAAACAGAAAGCGGGGAAAGGAAGGGGGGGTGGAGCAGGTTGAGGACACATCCACCTTGAAGAAGAGCTCCATAAACACATGTGCACACTCACACACACACACACACACTACAACATGCAATTTATGTGTCTGCCATTACTTACCTGCCTCTCTGGTTAATTCCTTTTGCGGTGCTGTCAGCTGGATCATTTTTATTGGGCGCCAACACACTCGGACGCACGTGACTGTGGCTCTGAGGTAGACATGCACGAACGGAGACCTTCAGCATCCTCCAACACGCTAGGAGTCAGTTATATAATAATGAATTCTGTCATTTAATTATCCAGAAAGCTGCACCGAGGCAGACTGACGGTGATGATGTTTATCTTAAAAATGACCCTTTGCAAATTTTGAGAGGAGCGAATAAAGAATAGGGATTAGAATCAATGCTGGGATGAAATGCTGTATTCTCTATGTGGCTTGGTTTAATACATATGTACCCCTTCAAATCATTTAACAGCTTAGGATGTGGAGTACATGGCAGCAACCATTAACTACTTTGTAACTGTATAAAATGCTAAGTGCATCTGTCAGCACTGGTTTATTGGAAGAATTTTACCAGGATAGATGTGCAATACAGTAGAGGTCAAGTTTAACTATTTCCAACTCAGTTGTTTTACAGAGACTGTAATTCCTTGTGGGCACTTGTGTCCTTATCAATGTTCCAGTTAAAGGATGCACATTTAATGAGGACAGGGATTGTGATTGGATGAAAAACTGAGAAGAGACATAAGCTCATCTCCGTCCCAAACATTTTGAAAAAGTTATTTGTGCATTTATTGCGACTCAGTTGGATTATTGTAATTCTTTATGTGTTGATGTAAAAGCGGTCGTCTTCTCGAATGTCTGCAGCTGGTGTAAAATGCTGCTGCTTGTCATTTAACAGGAAAAAGAAAGTGTGATCACCTAACACCAGTATTTGCCTCCCTACATTTGCATCCTGTCTGTTTCAGGATCGATTTTAAAATTTCATTGTTTGTTTTTAGGGTTTTAAATGAGTTGGCACCACCTTATTTCGCAAGAACTCCTACATCATGATACCCTGGTTGGAGCACCGAGGTTGATCTACCAGATGCTCTTTGATGTTTCCAGATCTAAGCACAAAAATGGAGGCAATCAAGCTTTGTTAGTGGCTGCCAATAATCTCTGGAACAGTTTAACTTTCCATATAAGAACTGATCAGACTTTAGAGACTTTTAAGTTGCTGCTGAAGACGCACCTGTTCTCTTTGGCATTCAATCCAAATAGAACCCGACACCCTGACTTCATCCCAAATTGTGTTGTGGATTTTTTATTATTTTATTGACATTTACTCGTCTATGTTTAACTATAGTGAGTTTTAGATATGCTTTATAAATTGTGCCCAGATGTTTTGAAACAACAATGGGTTAACTGCCGTATAGGATGTTGGTTACCTTGGTTAACCCAATAACCAAATCTTATAAGAGTTGGTTGCACACTGTTCACATACTCATATTTCCATTTTTATTTTTTATCATTCTGTAAAGCTGGCCAAAAAGAGCTGCTTCTGTGTAGTTCGGCTAGTTACCATGGCATCACTCTTTCTTTTTTTGTGGAGTCTCGAGCCGCTGAGGTTAGATGCATTAGCTATAGTGATCAATAGAAGATGTACCACCTCTGGGTGTCCTGCGGCTTACAAAGAAAAAGAAACAGGAGGAGGAGGAGAGATAGAAGAAGAAACCCTGAAATGAATGTGTTTACATGATTACCTTTATGTTAGTCTGAATTTTGTTGCTATAACAAACCAAACAAATGTGTATACGATAAAACAGAACCATAATTCCAGAAAAAAAGTTTCTTGCAGCCCGACTTTGTTGCCATTATTAACACCTGTACTTTTCCTTCTGTCACAACAAGTCAAAGGCAAATGGAGGCTTTAATTGTGGTAAGTAATTCTGTAAAACTGCCCTTTAACAAGCAACCCCCATATAATGTACCTTTCAGTTCTAGACATTCTGACATGCAAATACTGTTGTCAATACAGCCATAACCCACTTTTATGTTTCTTTTGTCATGTTTATTACCTGGAAAAAGGCACTCACTACATTTAATGCAATCTTTTCATAAATTAAACTGTACACATCAGTCATTTTAATGTGTCACAGGTCATGGTCATGGAAAGATTAATGCTATCAGAAAAGAAGTAGAACAGTCAACATGTGTGTTATTCACCTTGAGGAATGCATGCAAAGCACGCCAGTGATACATTTAATAATTCTGTAAAATTCAAAGTAGGCTTTGAGTAAAATGTGAATAAAGTTAAAAGAAAAAAGTATAGTCAGGTGCTCAACATTTCAGTGAGTAAACCTCAAAGAGCTGCAAGCCAAGACATTTCAGTGTGAAGATGTTTATAACCATTTTGTTGGACTGTGTTTCAAAAAAGAAATACAAAAAAAGCAACATGACCTATTTAGTTCATATTTTACATTTCAGTGGAAGATACAACTCAGGTGCTTGTCTGATAGAAAAATGAGTAAACAGAGATGCAAACATGCTTCGTGAGTACAAAATCAACAGCATCACATTCATTAATTCAAATTCATTTAAGTAGTCTTGACCTGTACGTGATCATATGACTGTCATACACAAAATTTAAAAAAAGTTCAAAAACTGATTTGTGTTCAACATTGCTGACAATCTTAGTAGGCTTGTATTGTATTTATGCCTGTGCTGATTCACAATTAAGAAAACGGTAGCAGTCATTACTGAATCACATGTCATCTACTGTGGATAAGCGGTACAAAATATGAATAAAAGCCGTACATTTCGTCTTATTAAAACAGAAAGAAACATTATTACAGCTGCAGCTCCAAGCTTTCAAGTTAGATCATGTCAGTTAACTGCTATGGTTGTCTTTTAATAACCATGCACTAGGAATAGTTTGTTAGGGTTTTTTCCAGAAGCTCTTAGTATGTAGTAGCATTTCCCTCGGGCTACATTTTTCAAAGCCACATACGATGTAGGAATAATTGTACAAGCCATCTAGGTAAGTACTCACGTTGTCTATTGATCCAGCAAAAACACAACCTCCCACCCTCCATTCATTAAACGTTGGAAGTCCTTTATGTAGCGGGCTGGTGGGCTAAAAATAGTCACCGCAGTATGAGATGACAAAGTATGGATCGATAATGTCTCTGAAGATGAATGACATGAGTCCAGCTCTGTAGCTGTCCGGCCCACATTGTTAAAAAATAAGATTCAGCATGAACAGATGGTCATTGCCCAAGTGGCTCATAAGAGTCTGGAGGGCATCAGAGCTGAGTGAGACAGCTCCGGTGGAAATTAAAGTTCTTATGCAGCCCATTTCTACAGCAACATCCGTAATGAGGTATTTTAACTACAGCCTCTTAACTTTTATTCATTTTTGGCAACACATTTTCTTCCCATAGCTATGGCACGGTGACTGAATTTCCCGGGAGCAGTTCCAATCTAAGCATAGGAAACAGAAAGGCACATTTCTTGACATCTCAAAGGGCCGTGCACACTTATTGTGACTCAGTCTGACTATCTTTCACTCCGTCTCAACATTCTGCACTCTACACTCAAGTATTCTTTCACTCGATGTCTAATCGTTCTCTCTGTCTTTGTCTCGTGCTGGTGCGAACCCATTTAACTTGGTGCGATCCATCACATACTGTGACAGGTTGGTCAGACTGGTGTTTCCCTCTTTCCTTTCCCTGTTTTCCTCCTCCTGCTCCCCATCCTCTTCCTCCTCCGTCCTCTCCTCTCCTAGCATGGCACTACCATTGTTTATGCTTACACTCGCCCGCCGCACATCTTCAGGAATGTTCCTCCTCAGTTCACGGTTCTTGTTGCGTCTGGCCATTTTGGTGAGGGATCCGAAGCGAAGGTTGAAGAGATTCTCCTCTGAGGAAGATGCTGTCTGTGGCGTTTGCTCGCTACCCTGAAGCTCGTATGACTCGCAGGCCCCCTTCAGCCTCAGATTGTTCAGTTTGGTGTCAATGCTCTCCTGGGAGGAAGTCTTGAAACGGCCAGCGTCCAGACTGGCGAACATGGCCCGTTTCTCTGGCGACAGCATGTCGAGGGAGTGAGCTCGCTGCTCCAGGCCCAGCTGACGGCGCTCCATGCTGCGGATGGTGGCGGCCCTCTGGAGCTTGTCATGGATCTCGACACTCAGGCGTCGGCGCGTTTCACGGAACTCTGCTCGTACGTTTGCCTTCCACTCGGCTGCATGAGCTTTAAACTCCCCAACCTATGAGGAGAGCGCAATAACGAAAGGATCAGGAAAGCATTGGGAAAGGATATGTAGTGTTTTACAACTGATCTCAATCTTTTAGTCTACAACAGATTAAAAAATATGATCCACAGCAGCAACCTACAGGTAACACTAATCATCAAAATGGCAGGGTGGGATTTATTGAAGAAAAATGTAGAATATGAGTGTTTTGTCAACAAAACAGATCAATTCTAAAATATAGGCTTTTCTAGCATTTCAAATGACAGTTAGTAAGGCTTAGTTCATACATCCTGATCAGACTTAGTAAAATAGAGCTTCATCTTGAACACCACACCACTGTTTTATTGATTATTTTAAGACTAATAGATTGGGATCCGTTATGAAATTCAGATTTTTCTAACATCTAAAATGACAAACTCTACACTAAACTGTACACTTAGTTCATACATCCTTATCTGACTTAGTAAAATACAGCTACATCTTGAACTTCTAAAGCACCAGCCGCCTAAAACCAAAAATCTAAATAAGAGAGCAGCCAGAAGGGGCAGTAGAGGTGTCAGTGGCTAAATAACTTTTTACTTTCTGCTCTTCCAATATAAAATTGACTCATATATCCACAGAACCCCACCTCCTCTTTGGTCTTTTTGGACAGCACCCGGAGCCAATCTCCAATCATGCTGAGGACGGCCGCAAAGTACGCCAAACCTACAAGGATCCAGAACCACACCAGAGGCTTGTACCACTTCATATATTCGATCCCGCGGTTTCCACCTGGTGGAGAAGGAAGAAGTACCGGCACGATCAGAAATTAGTCATGACAGTTCAACAAAACAGTCCATTGTGACTGAACAGCCTTCTGTTGTATGACTCTACCTGCCACATAGTCTCCTATTCCCACTGTAGTGAGAGTGATCACAACAAAGTAGATCGCCTCCAGTGTGGTCCAGCCCTCGATGTGTTTGAAGATGACAGCAGGGATGGTGACGAAGACAATGCAGCCGGCCAGGATGAACAGGATGACGGACGTCACTCTTATCTTCGTCTGACTGATCTGTCTGTGTTTTTGCTGAGAAAAGCGAATGCAAGGTGCTATTAGATATAACACTAGATTATCTAAGGGTGACAATCAGTGAAATTGGAAATATATTGGAAATATCTCATTATAAACAATAGGATATGAATAAAACATGAATTTAAAAAGTTGAAAATTGTTGTTTGGAAACTTTTGGAATATTACTTTCTAAGTTGTTGTTTTTTATACACTTGCAAATGCAGTGAAACCTCCAAGGCACCACAACACCCAAACAAAGACAGAACAATACACTGTAATACTTGTAACTCACCCGGAATATCTTCTCAACTCTCAAGATGCTTTTCACAAAGATGGTCCCCAGCTGGTCTCCGATCCCCGCCAACAAGAAGCCAAAGAGAGGGATGCCAAATATGGCATAAAGGATGCAAAAGATTTTTCCGCCTTCCGTGCTTGGAGCTATGTTTCCATAACCTGTCAAAACAGCGAAAGTAGAAACAGAGGAGGAGAGAAGAAAAAAAAGGAGGGGAAATGAGTCAGGCAACATGACATTAAGGAGAGCAAAACAAAGATGCAAAGCAGGGGCTGAGAAGAGGTGGTGAGTAAGATGAGAAGCAGAAGACAATCAAGACTTTCTTATGCAACCTAATCAATGGAAGCCCTTATGTAATACCTCTCAGTTCATGGAGCACAGTTCAAATAAGCTCCAAGAGAGACAATAATTAGGTTCCCTGTGAGGCAAATTATGTTAACAATGACCTTACGGCGACATACAACAATAGAAAGGTACAAAGAAGATGCCAGGGAAACAGGAGACACAACATACGGTATATTTTACTTAGTTCTTTGCATTTTAACCTGCTGTGACCAGAAAATTAGTGTGTGTCCTTATAGCATGTTTACTTTCACTCCTCTGTCAATCTCTTCATGCTTTTCTTCTAGTTTTCTCACATCAAGCTGAGTTGGATCATGAATATTTCATAGAGATTTAAATTCATTTGAGGATGTCTCCGAAATAGCATTCTTGTTTTTGAATTTAATCCTAGATGCCTTGGGTTTTGCATTGTAACTTCTGATGTTAGAAAACAATTCTTTATCCAGGCAGTGAAGTAAATGAAGACACAGCTCACCAGCAAAAGCTATATTAATTAAATCTTCGAACCGCACCATAATAATAGGTCAGGGACATTGTGTTTTTTCCCAGTCATTTAAGCAATGGTACATGAAGTTAATAGAAAGAATCCAGACTTTAATTTGTCAGCTTTGATGTTACAATTATGGCTTCTAAGTATATCTAATGGTTTCATTAGATCAAAGCTTCCAGGCACCGAGAATCTTTTCACATTCCTATTTCAAAGAATTGTGATCAGTCGCAAATTATTTACAGTATAACATGTTCTTCTTGCAAAAGCAGCAGAGGCTTTTTAGGGAAAAGACTTAGAGTAAAACCACATCATCAGTGCCAGCAGTGTCTGTTTTGTGAGCATTCTCGACAATGGAGAGCTTCACGGGTTGTTAAATTCCACAGCGGTTGGGCTTTGCATCATTTAGCGTCACCTTATGAGGGCAAAGCAATTTGTCAAGCTCACCTGAGGGCAGCAATAACAGGGAGAGATTTACACGCATTTACGGGGATTTGTAATGAGAAAACATCTTTGACAAATAGAGAGATTGTGCAGGGAAATTTTCCCTCTACTGTTAATACATGTTTAGAGGGCACTGTATGTATTAAAATATTATTTCAAAATTTGGCTTTCATGTAATTTCTTTTATTCAGTGTAGTGATGTGAAATAACACAACAAATAAAATGTATATAATAAAACAAAATTAAATCCAATCGCAAAATATGAATAATGAAATTCATTTGACATTAATGAGTTAGGTTTAATTTTCCCACTTAATTGTTTTACAGATTGTTGGTTTATTTGTATGTTTTACACTTTATTCTAAGGATTATTTATTTCATAATGTTACTTTTGCCATTTGTTAAACACTGAACATTTAGAGTAAAATGTTTTTGACTGCTGGACAACATCAGATGAGCAGAATTAGTGTCTTCTCTCTTCCATTATAATATGATCAACAATGAAAGGACAGTATTATAGCATTCAGTGACTGTAATGACTGTACATATAAGGGAAAACCTGGTACATGTATA